>PGCI01000583.1:0-25768 GCA_002873125.1 Puccinia coronata f. sp. avenae | reverse complement strand
GCGGCGGTGCGGCAGGGCTTGAGCAATGAGGGTGTGATGAATCAAAATCCAGCACATCTAGAACAGATGCTACTCAAACCCAACCACCGCGTTCATTGGCAATACATTAATCAAGGTGAGTTCTCTATATTCTTGTTACATGCAGCCACAAGTCGTCAACTCTTCAACTAACACAATCTCTTTAAGCATACTCCCCTCCTCCCCCGACTATATCCCAGTGCCCAACCCCACAGGCCAGCCTTGCTCAGGCTTTCAAGCATGGCTTCCATCTTTTCATCGCTCTACTTGTGTTTTTGCAACCAGTGCTCACAAGGATTCGCCTCAACACATAGCCACAATTGACTAGAAGAATCAGTTCCTGGTCGATATCCCCAAATCTCAGTCCGCACTTCTACCTCTGTGATACGAGCCGCCCACGCCCCCACATGTCATCAATTTGCTAGATGCTAGCTCCCTTGAAGCTCATGGCCGGTTCAAAGCTACCCGCCCCATTTGGATCTCACCCGATCTGCAAGTTCCCAAACACATAATCGGCAATATCGCTAACTCAACACAATCCCCTCGCTTCGGAGGGCCGGTGGTTTTCACAATTGGAAATACGGTCGACTTCAATACAAGTTTTGGATTGCAAGCAAGTGTAGCGTCATCTTCAACACACTTGCCTGATTGCTATACTGCACTGCTACAGTGATGCCCCAACAGGACACTTCAATGTGACCGCCCAGAGCTCTGTTTCTTGAACTCAATCCGACTGCAACAAATATACCAGCTCAGTTCAACGGGAAAAAATGCTTGACTCTTGATCCGATTGGCATAATGCGCTGCGACGGCTCGTGATGCGTTAACAGGATACCTGGATGATCTACCAGCGCCTCAAATTGATCCATCCACTCCTACATTTCTTGTTTGGCCAACCATGAAATCCCAGCCATGAGAGCCTCTCAAGCAGTCGACTTTTTTCAAGCTATGGTGTATCTAGTTCCAGCCCCGCCAAGGAACTTACTCATCTTCATGATTCCATTGTTTACAGACAATTGACCCAACAAAAAAACCACCACAAAAAACAGCTTGACCTCCAGCCAAGCTGAATCAATCACTGTTTCTTTTCAGATTGCATGCAAAGTGACTAGCCCCACTCGTCCAATCCTCGTGTCACAAACCATCAGGAGCACGAATTCCCTTCCCGGTACTTGCCTTGGAGACCCTTCTCACCCGGGCGTAGATTGCGCGGGACAAATTCTTACGCTGGATAGATCAACATCGCGATTCACTCCTGCTGTGGCTTGAGAACTCCCAGATGGTTGAGAAATTGGAGGACGAAGAGGACGGCGGGGACTTCTATGCTGGCCACGCCAATACCGCCCAAAAGACTGCTCAGGCTAATCACCCACAAACCCTGGGAGCTAGCTTGATCTTCCTGGCATACTATCTCCAATTCCTATCTACCCGTCCCACCGATCATGATCAACTTCCACTCGGCTGCCCTAGCAGACCTCCTCTGAGGAGATACGCCCCCTGGTCATCAAGGCGTACTACCTTGCTCGCCATTCACTCTCAGATACACTTCCAGAACACCCATCCGTGCCTGTCGTCAGATTATGCAAACACGACAAGCCTCAGAAGAAGCTCGTAGGGGTGTTTGCGGGTCAGGGGGTCAATGGGAACTAGTGATCAGTTGTGTAAATCTACTCTTGGGGTTACTCATTCATATTTTCTGAGACATGATTAATCAATCATCCGTCCTTGGATGTTACCTTTCTGTTACAGAATTTTTGTTCCCTCTATTCAGCCATTCTCAACCATTTCTTGAATCTGCCGATCACCATCTCCCAACACTTTCCTCGTCAGACCACGCCAAGCTAGCTCCTTATACAAAATCACGGGATCCAAATCCTAAAAGTAAGTTGTCCTGTTTTCCGCCATAATTGTCATTCCATCACATTCACCAACTTTGATTTGGTGCAATCCAGTGGTTGAACAAACCATCATCAAATCCACCAACCCCATACCTGGCAAGTTGTGTCATCTCCCTGCTTCTCATTGGCCTCGTCGAAATTGCCATTCTTGCAGGGGCCCAATGATTATCACCTAATCAGTTTTCTCTCAGCTTTTGGGTAGAGTCACAAGCTATTCTCAAGGGGTCGTGGTGACCGCTTTGATTGCCGCCAAACTGTCCTTCAAAATGACTCCTCCAACCCGCGCTCCATGCGATCATGGTGTTAACATTATTTCACACTGGCTTCCAACACTCCGTTGTCTTCCCTCAAGCTTCCATCGCCTCCCAAGCTGACCAATATCACGGCTGAAAAAGGCGTACCAAGCCCCATGCTGGCTACCACCAGCCTCTCCCTGGACAACCTTCAAAAATGCATTGACACTTTTTCAAGCCATCTCGCTAAAGACAACCCCAAGGCGGAGCCAGACCTGTCCACTCCTGTGCAAAAGTTGACATATCTCTCAATTGACTCTTCCTAGTTTTGGTTTGGGTACATTGTCGGGCATCGGCTTGGGTGGCACGTAGCACGGAGGGTAAAGGCTAATAGATGATCTTTCCTGATCTGCCCGCATCGGCGCAAGGACACAAAATCATGAACAAACTGTACGACTCAACGCACACCATCAGAGAACATAAATGGTCTGAAAAATACAAAATAGAATTGGTCAAAACCAAGTCCGTCCCAGTTTTTCTTTATACAGATTTTGTGGAGTCTTGCGTGTGGCTGATTTGTAATTACTTATTTGATAGGAATGGTCGCTTACAGATTGACACTCCATTCTTTTGCCTCTAGATTAAGCTGCAATTGATGGTTGCTGTTTGTCCGGCGACGGTGTTGTTGACTTTGTGGGGGTTCTCTGCAAACCGCATTTGGAAGTCGCCAGTGTAGCTCAAGCCGGCGACGGGTCTGAACAGCACCAGCGCGTCGAAGCGCTCTGGGAGCAGCAGCAGGGCCGTGCGGAGTGCCGGCACGAGGTTGGCATGTTGCGCAAGACGGGCCCGCGGATGGTCTCGGAGGATGTCGATGGGCTTGTGCATGCGCCCCGACAGACATAGCGTGTTCCAGTCCATCAGGTCGTTGCAGAGAGTGTCGACGGATACCACGCCATACTTGATCACCTGGTGCGAGAGCAGAAGACGGCATGTGTTTCAGACAGACACATCTTCAGAGTTGGCTGGATGGACACACCGTCTGGCTGACGTTGGCGCGCAGGTTGAACCAGAGGCCGGCGCCGAGCGCGTGTTCCTGGAGCGAGGCGATGGCGGGGCTGTTGACGAGCCTGGCGGGGAGCGAGTAGTGGTGGGGGTTGTGGTGGAGGTTGATACTGTGCCAGTGGCCCGGGTGGGAGACGGGGAAGACGAAGTCGCGGATGGGCGGCGGGCTGGCTCCGGGGCGGCCGAGCGGGCGGGACTTCTGCGGGAAGACGGCCGAGCCGTACACGAATGCAAAGCGGATGGGCAAGCACTGCGGATTTGATGGGGCCGGCCGGTGCCATGCTGGGGATTCTGGCGACTTCCCACTGCGAGCAAGAATGCTGCACTCGCTCACTCCCACGCTCGTCCGCCACGGCGAGTCCACCGACAACATCATCCCCATCTGGGCCGGACACAGTGACGCAACTCTCACCAACCACGGCCATGCGCAGGCCCAGTGACTCGGTCACTCACTCAAGGACCACCGCTTCCACCGTTGAGTCCATCCCCCATCTAAAAAGTAAAACTGAAACTCAAACTAACTCCAGGGAACTGCAGGAATCTTCTGCTCAGAGCCCAAGCGCGCGCACTTGACAGCCAGTCAGATCCGCATCCAACAGCTCGGGAACCCTGCCCAACCAAAGGAGGAAGAGCACAACAAGAACCAGCGGGTCGTGCGCCCCCTCCTGCGGGAATAGAACTTTGGCGAGGCGGAGGGAGAGCGGTGGGACTCGGGAAGATGCACCTACGAGGGTTTCTATTCCAACAAAGCACTCAAATTCAAGAATGGCGAAAGCCGACTCGACGTCCAGGTTCGCGCGGAAGAACTCGTCAGGTTGATCATGGAGCTTTTTTTCTTTGAAACTACGGTCATGGACGCTGCAAGACGGGCACAAGATCAAATATCCTCTTGCTGATCATTTGCCTTCTCACCGGGACACCCATCATAATGTCTCTTCTTTTGATCATGATGCCTCAGAGTCGTCTGTGCGCCTTCCCCGTCAATTTCAGAACGCGATAATTTTCAATATTTTTACTCCCACCCATCCTCGAGAACCAGTTGATCTTATGCTTTGGTTTAACTTTCTGTCTCCCAAACCTGGGTCGTCTGCGTCATCCAAAACTTCTTCAAGTCCTTCCTCCCCCTTGGCCAATGTCAGCTTACCGACCCTGAATTTGTCATCTGAGCTGAGAATCCGGCGAGCTCCTACGTCAGAAGCCGGCAGCCACCATCAATCCGGCATCACTCACACCATCTTTGGCTCCCTTTGAAACTCGTCATTACCAACAACATCCCGCCTCTGCTAGTACCTCCCATTTTGAATTGGTCATTCGACAGTTTGCTTGACCCACACCCCCAATGCAATTTTTTTTGGCTTGACTTCAGATTCTAATTTAGGAACTTCTAAATGATGGGACCTGGGATCGTTGAGTCCCGAGCTACGATCCAAGCTCAAGGAAGTCCAGGTGAGTTGGTGGGGTCATAACATCCAAGACAGTCCGATGGCGCTCATCAGTTGGATGAAGCTGGGTGCCGACGAGAAATGCGGATACTTAAAATTCTGAGCAGGTCATCGCCAGTCGGGCCACTAGGCAAGAGACCCAGGGAGACTAAGAGCAGGCTTTCTCCCTCTACACGTACGTGTATTCGGTGCAGAAGTATCTCCACTTGATTCCAACTATACCGGATGGCGCTTTGAAAGATCAGCTTAAAGCCATCTCCTCCAAGTTGTTGACCCAAGCCGAACGAATCAAGTCCTCCCGGCCCCGATTGAGCTTAAGAGCCCCCATCCGGGACCGCACTTCGTCTGGTTTGTTTTCCACCAAAAAGGATCTCTTAATTCATGGAATGCACGTCATCTGAAGGGTTGGAAATTTATTTTTGATGCGACAAAAAAAACAGAGGCGCAAGATGTGGTTCTTCGGAGATCCCAAACAATTAACGGGTTGAAATTTCAACCGTGGTCGACATCAGATCCAGTCTCGTCCAAGGGCTCGTCGTATCATTCACAGTCAGTCCTTCACGTGGTCTCCAAGCCTCAGGGGGTTGGGTGACCCCAGCTCTAATTAGCTCTTACCGCCATGGAATAGATTGGCTTTACTTCAACCTGCCTTGAGCCCAGTTTAGAAGCAAGCTTTTCTCAAGTGGAGTTCCATCAAGGAAGTGAATCCCGGCTTGAAAGTTTATGACCCCGACGCGCTCGATCCTACGGATATCGTTCAGGATGTCGTCAAAGATTGCTCTCTCATCGCTGCCTTCTCCGTTCTGATCAATCATGCCAAGCGATTTCAATCTAAAGTACCTAAGTGTTTCTCCAACATTTCATCTAGCATCCTCTACCAGATTTATAACTGGCATCCATCGCATGATTTCAGCTGCATGCCGCATGTATCCGAAGAAGCCAGGCGGATTCCCGGAGGAGTCGGCAGATGGAATTTACAGAGTCAAACTATTCCTTAACAGAGTTGATAGGGAGGTGAGTTGACCAACTCTTGACATGAAGAAATTACAATTTGGCATCAGTAGAATTTTGAAAGTTTTCCTCTTATGTTGAAATGCATTAGATTTGTGAGCTTTCTACACTTCATCGAACTTAGATCCATGACCTCAACAAAACACGACATGATTTGTCCCCCAATGATGCTCCACCAAACTGGACCAATTCAGTGGTAGATGATCAAGTCCCAATCAGTATCACCGGCTCAAGCATGTGTGCTAAATCCCGCCGAGGACTTTTCTTTTGGCCGGCGTTGGTGGAAAAGGCAGTACGCAAAGTCATCCCTCTCCCAGAAAACCAGCTTTTTTGGTTCATGTTGGATTGAAATCTCTTTCGTTAGTACATGAAAGTCATGGGTGGATATGATTTTGTTGGATCGTGGGCCCCATTTTGGTTGCTACCTACTCTCGTGTACCTGTTGATCTAATGAGAAATTTGGTTCTAGAAACTCGAGTGTTGATTTACAGTTGGTCCACACCAATCCCCACTTATAAAATCTACCTTAAGACTCTTCGAACTGATACCAAGCCTTGTCACATCTCTTCATCATTTAGTGCATTAAAGGGTTGGACACCAGAAACAATCTTGTTGACTAGGTATGGAGATCGGCCTTTTGTTTATCCTCACAGTCTCGCGTGGCTCATTTTTAGAGTAATTTTGGGTTCCTTCTTAGTCAAGATTACCGAAGTGAACGTTCTTGGAATCGTGTCTCTTCTGGATTCTCCCAAGGTAAATTTGGTCTAGGTAGCCTCTCTACATTTATATGATGGAGCCAATATTTCTTCTTCCATACAGGTCGTTGCTTGGTCAGTGTAGGTACCAACGCCAACAATTTGGAAGCTGTAGATAATGTGGGATTAGTACCGTTTCATGATTATTCGGCGGGCCGAAGGTGCATAATTCTCGAACGCATACAGGCGGCCAAAAATGCTAGCCCAGTCACCTCAGAGGAGGAACTCTTGCGGTGGTTGACTGCCATGAAGAAGGGAGAATGGCTTCTAGTCGAGAACTCGAACCTATGCAGCGCTTCAGTCTTGGATCGCCTGAATCCCTTATTCGAAGGTGCTGGGAGACGACAGCTCGTGGAAAAGGGGATGACCAACCGAGGCATTGATACCGTTACTCCTCACGATGATTTCTGGATTGTCTTTGCGTTCAACCCTTGGTATGGGAAGCTTTCTCACGCCATGAGAAACCGGGGTGTGGATGCGCTTATTCATTCGCCCACCGCATACCCGCTGCTTTCGAGGACTCTGGACCGTTATCTCCCATCGTCAAGTCCCGACCACACACTCAAGTTGTTGTTGGATAGATTATTGCAATCCGACATACAGAGCGTGATGTTGAGATGGGCTCAAATCAATCGAGCAACTCATTTCTTCATTGGAAAGGTATCTCCTTCCTATACTCTGCAGACTTGGAACGCAATGCTATTATGTGTTTATTGCTGCGACAGGCACCTGCTGGATCAAAATCGATCCCTATGTCACCAGTTTGTAATCAGGCTAGTTATTGTAGCATGCCTACCATTACGCTTGTTATCCCACCGGTCGCACTTGAAATCCAACGGCTCAAAGACGATGACGAGCGAATCTTTGGTAAAACTAAGCCATCACATCGATCCCGCACACTTATCGACCTACGTGAATCATGCCAGTGACTCGGTTCTGCAAGCCTGCTTGCTCGTATCAAGCGAGGCTCAAGAGAGTTTGATCCGCCGGAACAGCCCGGACTACTCCGAGCATGAGCTGATGGTCTATCTTTGCGACTATCCGCCCCCCTCAAGAAGCACAGGATGATTGATCCGAGAGTCTCAAACCGAGTAAGTGCAAGTTCTTTCTCTGGCTGCTTGACACTGACCTGAGCTCAACATCTGCCTGAAATTCTCCCTTTAGTCCACTCTCGTGGGTCATGGAAGGTGCGGCATTGGATTGCCCTCTCCGATGGAGAAGATTGTTCCCCGGACTGGCAGGTGAGTAGCTCTGTAACGCTTTCCGCCAGGCTCCCAAACTCATGTCAATGGTCTCCTTTTTTAGGAATTTGTTGCTACCATGGCGCTCCTCCTCATTGTAAGTCTTTTTGCGTTACTTTCAGGCAAAATACGAAATTCTTATACCTCGTCTTCCGTTCCCAGAACTCCGGCATTTTGGTTAATACGGAGAGGTCCGCCGGCAATGCGGTGAAAGCTCATGGACTCACTCGCTTCCGAGGCCCAAGCGTGTCGTAATGGCCAATGGTCGGAAATCGACTTGGCTGACTTGGTACCAGGGGATATTGTTGCTTTCAAGGTAAGTGACTATCTCACTGCATTCACGTTTTTACTTGACTTATTATGTTCTTGCTCCACAGATTGGCGATGTCGTTCCCGGAGATTGTTGTCTGTACGATTCTGTCAACGTTAGCATTGACCAGTGGATGGTGCACAGGAAGCTGAACAGCATGCATCTCCGTTCACTACATTCTTTGACTCAACCAAAATCTCGCTCGAACAAACGGACTTTTTTGGAATCAAAAACTACCGACTCGGGCAAAGGCAAAGGTAAAAGGCGGGCGCGGGATGACAAGCTCAGTCATCCTCTTGCAGGTGCCCATTGCGTCAAGCATCTCAACCACCAACGGCTCATTCCCGGTGTGAAGCTTGCCGGCATGATCATCCAAGTCGGACCGCTTGAACTCATTGTATTCATTGCACTCCCAAGTCATCTCATTGGACACGTGCCGATCACAGAGATATCCTGTCACTTCACTGATAGATTAACTGAAATGGCGAGCAAGATGATCAATCTGATGAGAGGGGTAGCGACGCCATCCGGGCAGAAATTCTCTGAAGTGATTAGATCAGATGTTCACCTTTGGGCAATGGATCTGTTACTCTTTGTTAGTCATAGTCTTTAAACTACTCAGATCAAATACATGCATTAAAACCTCTATCCACAGCATACCAACATTGACTATACTTTCCTAAAGGATCAAAATCACCGAAATTTCTAAAACCCAGCTTTGAGTATCTCCAATAGTTCGCTCCGCATTCAAAGTGACCTTAACAATCGATCCCGTCCATGTCAACTGAGGAATCAAAAAATCTGATTCACAGTGCGGCATCACCCTCACTGGCGCCGTCAAGTCAGTCAAAGACTGGGGCTACGCCATTGATCTAGGAATTTCAGTTGATCCCAGTGTCAACCCCGCTACATCTAAAGTACTCGCAAGTCACATCACCGCTTTGTCTCTTTCTTCAACGCCAGCAAATCTACCGGACACAACTAAAAGGATGGGCCAGCCTGAAGGAGCCAGCTGAGCACCAAAAAAATATATCCGGTTTTGGAGATCCAGCTGGCGACGCTGCCAGGCTGAGTGAGTCCTCGGAAGGCAATTTCTGTGCACAAGATTGTGGAGCCGATCAAGTCCCATGTCAGCGTCACCTGACCCAACCCATCGGACGTGTCCGGCCCCGCCGCAGTCATTGTCAGAAATGAGGATGACTCCCAGTTCTCTCATGGTCATCTGGGATGTAAATCGGTGGAATCAGGCTCTCTCGCTGGCCATTTCCTCATTGCAGACATGAACCACACTCTATCACCTGGTTGAATCACTCGAGTTGGTCGCGGGAAGCAAGCTCGGAGCTATTCGAAAACGAAAAAAGTCCTTTGCGCTGAATTTCCCAGGATCTGGCCTCAGCATCAAAACATTCTTACCAAGAGGTTCGCATCCTGGGGGACAGTGCGAGCTCGCTATATCCCGAGAACGTCGGACAATGGGGATTCTCTTGCAAGCTCTCAGCTGCATCAGGCTTCCGGTACGGAAGAACTTGAATCCGCCTCGAACTTAAGTATAACGGATTCGAGTGGTCTCCCTGCTCATCTTGCCGATGCGATGCAAGCATCCAAGGACCATCTCGGACGCCGACTCAGGTCAGTCTGAGTTTCACGCCAAATCTTCTCAAGTGTCTCCTCCACACATTCCGTTCTCCAAATGCGTTGCAAGTATAGCAGATAGTAGAGCCCGAGAAGGTCAGGCAGGAGGAGCCCAAAGCAACTCCCACCATGCAGACATCGGATTATTGCCTTCCCCCCCGGTGATGCTTCCGATGAAAGACGGGCATCTGGAGCTGACGTGTCTCCTCGGCGCTTGTTGATCCCGCTGCGATTTTTGTAGCGCACGAGGAAGTGGAATCGACTCCGGCTGTACAGACGTCCGAATCTGACGCTCCCCCGTTGATGATACGGATGTGACACCAGTCATCCAAAGCGTAATCATCTCGTGAAGATGGTCCTGCTTGCCGATTCCGCTGCAAGTCTACCAGAGCCCAAGAAGGACGGCTAGGAGGACGCTGAATCGACTAAGAGCCAAAGCCCCAAATCTGATGTCTACCCTGTTGAGGATGCTGATGCGACGCAGGCACATGACGCTCAGTATTCTCCGCGAGAGATTCCGCTTGACAATGCCGTTGCTAGTCGGACAGGCGGAATCTGAATCTAACTGCAATCACACACCTAACTCTTCCAGTCCAAAACAGGCAATACTCTCACTACTTTCGCCAAGAACATCAAGAGCTTCGGAAGATTTGACGATGCCTTCATCAGCGCCATCTGGGACCAACTTTCATCAAGAGATGACCTGTCCCTGTTCTCAGAATCAATCGACCTGTCTGCCAATCTATCTCAGGGATTCACCAATGGCCTCAACCTCACCGGGGACGGCAAACCAATTGTACCAAAAATGGTGATTCAGGACCGCGATTTGCTCGAGCCTTCGTCTTCAGTTGCTCCTGGGGGACTATCTCTGCCCAAAGAAACAAAATGGATTGCTTCGGGTCGGAAAGGAGGAGGACGAGAAAACACGTTTTTAAAGCACCTCAACCTATTCGCGCTTCTGAATCGGGGCTAGACCATCTCGCTATGCGCAAACGGGTAGAAAAACTGGAAATTGGAAGGGAAGACTTGCTGTGTGCCAGCAAGCCCAATCTCATCCGTCTCTCACGGTTTTCGGGCTAATCGATACCCTTCTTGACCTCGTTTATCTGCACCTCTCCTCGGACGACGAGATCTCGTCAACCGGCTCGTCTATGGTAACTATACCCAGCACCTTGACATCATTGTCCGCCACCCCGACTATGGCGCCCTCGTCGACAGCGAAGTCGAGATCGAGGCAGTCAATTCGAGGTCATGGATGTCGATCATCAGGATGTATGTCCACCAGGTTAAGCTCGCTTACCTTAGCCCGGCCCTCAATTCTCCAACCGGTGTCCAAGCCGTCCTCCACCTTGCCGAACCAACGGGTGCAAACGCGCTCTCCACTACCAGTGCCAACAATCAGTTCAAGCTCTCCGAACCCAACCAGATCCCATTAAATGCTCATCTCCCTAGTCTGCGCAACAACCGAGCGAGCGGCCCTACTTCAGCAGACGTACTCAACTCGCCACATGGCACCAGGGCTCAAAACTCTTCCGGAAGTGGTTATAGACCCAAGTTCTATCACATGATGTTGGAAATCGGGTCCTTCCTTGCGAGCCCGTGTGCGGAGGGCGAGGTGATGGAGCTTTACTTTTCATTCTACAACAAGAGCGAGAGTCGGTTCCTTACCGAAGAGTTCTGTATCATTCTGAACCATTTGGGCTTACCTCACACTGCCACCCGTCATCAAGCACGACACCTTCAACATGTGTCCGCTTTGTACTCCAACAACCCTTCCGGCGAAGGTCACTCAGGCGGCGGCCAAGACCAAAAAGGCCTTGCCAATGACCTCATCTCGCTCAGAACGATGTTCAAAGACATCAGCCCACATGACGTCCAGGACTCGATCTTTCTAGTCTGTCGTCTTGTTAAGAATGGTGCGATGAAGACAGTTGCCGGGCAGTCGTCCTCCAATCATACGTCCACGATTCCTAGTATGCAAGAGACGTCCCATACCTTGACCGTCAGTCCATCGGGATTTGAGCCCGATTTCAATTCGCTCAGGAATTCTTTCGATATGACCACCTCGGAAGCGCCGGTCGTGAAGCCACAAGGCCCGCCTAGAGAGTCTAACGGCATGACGTTCACCAGTCCGAAATTGGGATCCCAATCGGTACGGCGGCCGTACGGATGTGCCGTTGTGGAGCTTGCCCAATTTGCGTCTCAAAGCGGCCAAATGCTCATGGACAACGGCACCAATTCCTCTAGCATGTCTCGTCTATCTACTCAGACTGGAAACACACCCTCCAACGTCTTCGAACCACCGACCAATCGCTACACGATGAACATCTTTTCCCCCGTCAGTGAGGCCAGATTCCCGACCTTGCACGAGGATATCATTGCTTCTAGGACCAAGGAATTCTTCGGAAGCGGCAATCTCACTTCTGCCGGTCCCGGCACTCATTTGAGCGGTACCAAAAATCACCCACCCACACAAGTCATGGGCCCCAAAAATGAGTCGATAGAAATTCAAATGAAAACTTACTATGGCAACACCAACACCATCCTCAAGGAGAACAGCTCGGCCCTCAGTGATGTTCCGGTGACGCCTTGATTAGGCTTTCCCCACGTTGTCTATCCAGATGATTGTAAGCCGTTGATTCAAAGAACTTTTGACATGATTATTTAGATTAGCTAACTCATCCATCCCCAATTCGCACCCCCACAGCAAGAAACAAAATTTACGTCAAGTTGTGGTCAGGCGACTTTTCTAATTTCAGTGTCGGCGCTTCGAAAATGATCTCCTCATCCGGCTCGGGTAAGAACATTGAAGTCTCGGCTGAACTGAGAACCAACACCGGCCTTGTCCTTGAGCGCGTCATTTTCGCGTGGCTCCGGCGAACCTAAAGTCACCCGATACAACTCGATGGTTTACCGAAATAACCAAACACCTAGTACGTCTCTTTCCCTCTCTTTTTCTTTTTGTGAACCATACATAATGTGGAAGGATCTCTATATTAACGCGCTCATGCTTGCTTTCCGTAGCTTGGGGTGAATTAATGAAATTGGATATTAGCTCGGAGACTATCGAAATTTGCCACTTGTTCTTCACCTTCCGTAACCGACAAGAGAAAACAAACCAGAACAACAATGGTCTAACCCAACCAGACAGGCCCTTTGCATTCGCCTATTTGCCTCTCTTTTCGATCAACCGGACTTTCATACCGGATGGGGAGCATAGTCTGGTTCTTTTCAAATACGACGAACAAAGCGCCATGCCAGAAGTGTATTGTCGAGTCCGAGCAACCCTTGCGCCTGGACAGACAAACCCTGAAATCACGCCCGCCCTCTCCAAACTCTTGATTCCCCTCAAGGACAGCTTCGTCGTGCGATCCTTCTTGTGTTCAACTCTGCATACTCAAGATGAGGTTCTGCTCAGGTTGATGAAGTGAAACACTTTGCTAGATGATGCAGATGCTTTGAGACAGACACTCACCAAGCTCAAGTTTGCATCCGAAGTGGAAATCTGTAAATTCCTAAGAAACATCTTCGATGCCTTGTTCGGCGTTCTGGTCTCTCGCGCAAATTCGGATACTAGAGAGTACGAAGAACTGGTTTTCAACGCGCTAGTGACTTTACTTGGGATAGTCTCCGATCGACGTTTTACCAATTTCAAACCCGTGGTGGATCTCTACATCGACCATCACTTTTCATCCACTGCCGCCTCGACCCATCTGCTACACTCGTTCCAGAATTTGTTGAATAATCCCACCTCCCCCAAAAACGCTCACCCTTTGAGGTGCTCTATCAAGGTTTGGGGATACTTGATGAGGTTCATCGTGCGGTCGAGGGACTTGCAGAGGATAACGGAGTTTGAGTGGACCGTCGAGCGGCCTGATGTTAGATGCGGTTGAATCCAAGTTCAAGCTCGATTTCAGTACATTGCTCGCTCGAATTAACAACCTCAGACCACAGACTCCAGCTCAATCATCGGTACTCAAACCCTGGCCGTTCAACACTTCGCAAGCCTTTTGATCGAACTAGCCAAAGTCTTCACTCCGCTCGAGTTACTAGAGAAGGCGAATGCATTTTGCGAGTCTATCAAGGTTACCAAAGGCAAGATCGTCATGGAAACTGTTACTCCAGGAACATATCGTCATGAGCCCCATCTTTGATCATGCTGAAGCCAGGCTCCAACTGGTACCTAAATTAATCAGTTGGGTCAAGCCACATCTAGGGGAGTTTGAAGACTATCTCATGTTCAAGCCCACAGGATAACGATGTCTTCAAGCATTCAGCCCGTGTGACCTGGCTGGAGGGAATCCGTATTGCGGTGGCAGTGATCGCTGTAGCTTTGGACAAGTTGCACAAAGTCCTGATTGATCCGACGATCTGCAACGCTGGAGGAAGCCTGGCACAGGAGCACGACAACATTGAATACTTGCTTGGCTTACTGCCCAAGTTACTCGATTCGTTCAGAGAATTCGAAAGTCCCGCGAATGTAGAGATCGTTCAGCGTTTGGGAACCACGGCCTCAGTCATCAGCTCCGTCCCTATCGTCTTCCCCGCCACTTACCCGTTCTTGCTTTTAAACTCACTTCCTCCAAGCCAAATCTCCATTCAAGTCACCCTATGGGGAATCCGAATGATCCCAACAACCATGCATACGGCGGCCAGCAGAACAGCCCACCCACCGTCCAGAACGCCTTGGGAGAAATCGCGGTCGTGATGATCACGATGATCATGTTGGCACCGACGCGGATGTTGAAGAATCACTTTGAACTGATGCTAGAAGTGGAAGGCAAGGTGAACTTTGGGAAATTCTTATCCAAGATTTTCAAAGCATTCTATTCAATCTTGAAGAACGTTTCGTTCCCCTCCAATTGGTTGAACATGAACGTGATTTCACACAAGGCTATTTTGAAGTTACTCGAGGTGGTTTCCAAGATCCTTCAGCGAGAGTTTATTCCAGCCAGCTTCCAGGAGCACGAGCAGACGAAGCGATTGACCAAGCTGAAGCGTGCGGGACAGCTGAGTGAAGATCAGGAAGGATCGGGCAAGGAGCGCTTTGACTCGAACTTATGGTCCGATTTCTTTGTCCTTAACCACGGCCTCCTGTCCTCCAAACTGCTCATCATTGAAGAGTATCGCCCAGAAGCGCCGCGTAATCTGGAAACTCGCTGGCGATATCCGTGACCAGGGATCCAAGATCTTTAGGGCCGCTTGGGAATCTATTGGAGACTTTATCATCTCTATTGGCACCCATAATCCGCTCCATCTGACAGCCAGAATCCCCAATCTCATTCCGATCCCAATTCCGAGGACGAGGAGAGAGACAGCCCGAGCAGCAGCCTCAAGTCAACCAAGTCACACGGTGTGGTAAGCCCCCCCTCCCTCGCAGTTTGTTTACTGGTGACCCATTCCCCTCCTTTTCTTCATGAGATTAACTTGTGTTCGTGCTTGTCCTGTTGTTTGGTGATTGCAGGCGGCTATCAGGTTCAGTTCGTGCCGGGATTCGTCGAACCTTTGCTGGAACTATGTCTGTCTCAATCACGACGAATTGAGAAGCAACGCTGTCATGGTGGTTGGTCCCGATTCTCCTAATTCATTTTGATATCTATTTTTTTCGTATTTCTTGGGCCACGCCATCTGAATCGAACAACCCTTTTTTTTGCCCCCGATGATCTCATCTCAGCTGTACAGTGTTATAGTCAGCGAATTTAACCTTAATAGAGATTTGTAAGTGGTTGAATTTTACCTTGACCGCGGGCGCCGAAACTGACTTGTCAACGATTGCATGATGATGATGATGGATATAGTACGGTGATAGCGGACGAGATCATCGACAAGCTGGACAACCTGCTGGGGAGTTCGCCGAACGAGAACCTGAATAACCAAGTGGACGAGATGAGCCGGGCAAGCTTTGTGGGGCAGCTCCGGATCCTGTTCGACCCAGTCGCCCATCGTCGAGGGAAACTCGGAGGACCAGCAACGCGGAATCGAGCCTGAGCTCAAGGCGCAGATCAACCTCTTCTTAGACTCCCTCAGCCAGTTCTTGGACCTCCTCCTCTCCATCAGAAACTTGCCCCCTGGCAATGAGGTCCGTTCTTATCTCCTCCCCCTCATCCTCTTGTAAATCTATTGACACCCCACCTCTTCTCCGGATACTTAGTTCATCAACGATCGAGTGATTGGCCCTCTCAAATTGATGTCGGTAAGTATGAGACGAGTTATCCTCCGGGTTTCCATTGTCAAAAGACAAGGTTGTTTGCAAAAAGGCACTTATCAAGTGCTTACAACCCTTCACAAACAAAACCATAGTTTATTCGAAATATCGGTCGCAGTGGGATTTACATTCACTATGATCATACACTCGTTAACTTCCATGCTGCACATGGGAACTTTGCCGAAGCCGGGTATGTGTCTCAGACCCCCCATCGTGTCCTACGCCATTCTCGTCATCTCGCCCTTCCCGTCTTATCACCTGGGGCTGTTGGAAATTCTCAAGACTTGCCTCACACAACCTCGTCCGTCTTGACCAGCCTGGTCCCCCTTGACGCATCCACAACGCCAAAACATCCATCTTGCAGTTCATCCCGTACAGCGCTCTGAGACTTGCCGTGATTGGCAGCAGGCCTACAGTGATTGGTCGAGGAAGCTGGTCTCGCAACTGGACCAACTATCCCAGTTGTCCAATTGCGTACTCGTCCTTGCTGCTCACCAATGCTTCACAGCCATTGGGCATTTGACAGGCAACCAGCTGGTCCTCACCACTCAGCCCTTCAGATCAGATCCTGCTCGATTGGAGCCCGTCCTATGGCCAAAGGCAATTTAACGCGCACTCCTCCTTCCTGTTTCCACTGCCGGACGTGGAGATGTCGAAAACTGCTGCTTGTCCACGTTGATCAAAACTCTTGGCTCGAATGGCTTCCCGCCAAGCTGCTGCCCATCCTGGAGCAGAAGTGGTAATTCCAATGTGCTCCCATCCCAGATCCTATCCCAGAAGACCTGGCCCTCTCAGTCCAGGAGAATAGTCAAGCCAAGAACCCTCTAGTAACGGGAGCGTGAACGACACCACATACAATTTTGATGAGAAAAGTTAATCAAATTGTACTGCCCGAGTCTCAGGCTATTGAACTCACCTCGGGCGTATTCCCCAATGCTCTGCCTAGTGCCACAGGACATAAGAGCAAAGAGAAAAGGCGAGGTGCAGTTAGTTTGGGGGTTATCCCACTCTGCTCCATTAGACTGATCTAGTGCCCCGAGCTCGCTGCTTCGTCTTGCGCATGACATCTGCTGTTGACAGCTCCACCCTCTTATGCTAGCTCTGTAGGGACTAGGCATACGGTAGTCGCTCATCCCTTTGCTCTCCCTAATCCAGCTTCACTCCTCACGTTCTCCCTCTGGGCTCATCCCAGAGTAGAGAGCCCTCAGCATTTTGGCTCTTCACCGTTGGCTGTATTTGACCGCGTTGGCCAACAAAAACTTGGAACAAAGTCATGTGTAAGTACGAACGTTGTAGGGCCGGAATGATCTTGAGCAATGGAGATAGTTGGAGGTTTCTGAAGTACACTGGACGAGCTGACAAGCTGAGGCAACTTTTTTTTTGCTGTGGATGTGGATGATGATTGTGCTTACCACAGCGGTGATCTGAACATTCCAAAGTCGCAATTGTCAAGGAATAAATTGAGTTTATATACAAGTAAAAAGGGAAACACAGGAAATATAAGAGAAGAGAAGAACAAAACAAAACAAAAAGGGAGAAAAAATAAAAATAAAAATAAAAATAAAAATAAAAATAAAAACAAGAGAAGTTAGAGAAATAGCAAGAGAAGAGAAAAAAAGAAAAGGCCTCCACTGAGTTTGCCCCGGTTTATATGACCAATGTTGCATTGGTCATTAAAATCAATGTTACATCGCTCAGAAACCAATCGCAATGTTGCATCGGTTTATATGACCAATGCAACATCGGACATACAAACTGATGTTGCCTCAGTTTGTTTGACCGAGGTTGCACCGGGGTTGTCGAGGTTGTGTCAACAACAACCTAGGTGACATTGACCCACACCGGGTTTGAGTCAAACCAGGCCGAGGTTGTGTCGCGCGCACCCAAGGTTGCATTGAGCAACACTGGTTGAAGTCCGCCAGTGCTGATACAAAACCGCCGCGTCTGTCATTGTGTCGACCAATGCGTCGCCGGAGGCCGTCATAACATTGGCTTTGGCTGATGTTGGATCGACAGGACGTTGCACCGGTTGCCATCCTGTCAACACAACATTGCCAAGACATTCCGTCGGTGGCACTCCCAGCGGCATAACATCGCTAATGTCCCCTTTGAAGTGGGACAGTGGCAATGTAATATCCAACAATGCCAACGTAATATCAACACAGGGTTACATCGGATGCTTGGACCGATGTAACATCGGTCTCAGCTGTCCGATGTAACCGCGGATGCAGTCAACCGACACAACCGCTTTGGCAGTGCTGTGATCATGATGCTGTTACAATGTGAATTGAACTATTTTGGGGGCGGATTTTGAAGAGAGGCGGCAAATCAATGTCAATTGTGTGCACAGGGTTGGAAGTTCCATGCCGCTTTCAAGTTGCACAAGCGCCCGATATTCTAAGCGCCGGATCCGGCCGCCTGATATGTCCAGTCAGATTCCTGCTTTTTCTGGGCAGAGGGCCGAGTAATAGTATCGTCTTTGCCGTGAGCCGGATGCACGGGTTCTAACAGGTTTGATGGGCATGCGGCTGATCAGTCTTATCCAGCGTCAACGCCGGGCTACAGGATTTACCTTTCACGTGAGCCACAAAACAATATGTTGCCCGAGTTGATTTCTTCCAAGAAGCAATGCTGTAATGATCTATCAGTGTTCTGGTGAGATGCCCTTTTCCGTGGTGCAGCAGTTCCCATGTGCTCAACTGGTTGCGGTGTCTGGACTTGCTAAGTAAATAGCAGTGGTCTGACATTGGATCTGGAATACATGATTCGTGAATTGTGGCCAAAGCGCATATGATGTCCAGGCCTGGGTTTGCGTGTGCGTGAGGTTCCGGGCTAAATGAACCATTTCCAGCAACTCCAGACATCCGCAGCTTCCTTTCTTGCATAGCAATGAGGCATGCACAAACATAGCCAAATGCGGAGGCAGGCTGTGTCTTGTTCGTGAGCTGGGATTGACCCGCACCAGGTGAGCGTGCCGCGCCTACATATAAATGGGTCCTGCTCGGTGCTGCCAAACATGATATTGAATTACCACTGCGATCTCTTTTGCTTCCCCTCCTCACCGCTGCCTTCAGTAGCACTCTTGTCAGGCTACGTGATGCCAAGGACTGAACCTTCTACACTGCCGGCATTAACCGGTCAAACGCAGCAGTTTGAGAGGTGCTCAAACAGCCGTGTTCGACCGGTGGTCGGACAGGCACTGTCCAACCAAAGCACCTGCCGCCGGGTCGGACAGGCCTGTCCAATCAGTTCCTGGGACCGGTCGCACAGGACCAGCCGGGACCAGTCGGACAAATCTGTCCAACCAGTTGGCTCTTGCTTCAGTCGGACAGTGCCCGTCCGACCACCGGTCAAACAGCTTGAACTGCCGTGTTCGACCGGTTAATGCCGGCAGTGCTAGCTACACGGCCGGCAAAATAAATAGATAAGTTTATAAAAAATATAAAATAATATTTTTTAAATGTTTTGGGAATTTTGGAGTCCTTTTGGGACGTGGAAATAATAATAAAAAATGAGGATTTTGCGGAATATGTAATGTCCCAGAGGGGCCTGCAAGCAGGGGTGTTTTGGGGTGCCCTCTAATAATCAGGACCTGTAAACAGGGTGGTTTTGACTTTTAACCTGATCTTCTGGGGCCTGCAAGCAGGGGTTTTTATTGTGCCCAGGATATATGGTGGGGAGGAATTGGTAACAAGAAAGGTACTCACTATTTCTTGTTACAGAAATCTTCCAAGGTTGGTGACAGGGTAACAGAAGTGGCTGGTGATGATAGTGAGAGTTCTGTTGATGCTGGAAGAGGGCTAAATAATATACTGAATGTTCACAAGGTTGGACACAAGGCTATAAGCTAGTGGACAATGCTGAGTGATAATATTCAGTGATAATGATAAAAGCTGGGGCATCCTCAAAGGGGGGACCCAGGGGTCTTTAAATAGGGTCAGGCTAAATGCACTTCAAAATTTTACTACATGCACTCCAACATTTTGGAGTGGGAAAGTGTCCACTCCAAAAAAAATGGAGTGAACAGCTGCCCACTCCAAAAAAATTGGAGTGGGTGGTTGTTCCCTCCAAAAATTTGACATTTTTGGAGTGGAATTTTGTGCACTCCAATTTTTTTGGAGTGGACTTTGAGTGCACTCCAAATTTTTTGAAGTGGACTTGAAGTGCACTCCAAAAATTTTGGAGTGGACTTGAGGTGCACTCCAAAACTTTTGGAGTGGACTTCAGGTGCACTCCAAATTTTTGGAGTAAACTTTGAGTGCATGATTGTTTACTCCAAGGTAGTGAAAAATTTTGGAGTGGAAAGTTGTACACTCCAAATATATTGGAGTGGACAGCTTCCCACTCCAAAAAACTTGGAGTGCACACTTTTCCACTCCAAACTGGAGTACATGAAGTAAAAAGTTGGAGTGCATTTAGCCTGACCCTTTAAATATTCTTAAGAGACCCTTGGGGACGAAATCTGAGAGCTTGAATATAGCAGGGAGCAGATCTTGGATCAACAAATACATTGAGTGGATCATTTGGTAGATCTTCCCTGGGCCAGATCTGTAGAAGATCCGTGAGAGTAGTGGATCCTAATTGATGATCATATTTGTATGGCCCTTTCCCAGAGCTGGTAGATCCTTACAATGTCATTAGTATTTTCATCTCTGGGGCCTGGTACATGTGTGAAAGGTCTTGTACATGTGTAACAGGTCTTTGTAGTTAATTTGTTGTAAGTATTTTTGTCATATTGCATAAGTACTATAAGGAGTTATAATTGAGGGGTCACTTTGGTGATTGAACCCAAGGTTAATTTCAGTGTAGAATCCATTTCTGAACTCCTTTATACAATGTTGTTCTTGGTTTAGTAGTTATTAATTATTTTGTTATAATTTTGTTACTATGTTATGCTTGTCTCTGCATAGTAGCAAGCTGACATTTCCTACCCCTAAAATGAGTCTTCCAGACTCAGAATGAAAGATATTGATTCCTTTTGCTAGCTCTATAGTTTCTCAGGTGAATAGCTCCATCAGGGATGTTATTTTCAGGGAGCCATTCATCTTTATCTGCTGATTGATTTTTCCACCTAACCAGGTATAGTCTAGTGTCTTTTCCATTAATCCTTTTTTTCTTTTCCTTTAGGATTTTATGTACTTTGAATCTTTCTTTCTCAGGTGTCTCTAGTAGTGGCAATGGTTGTCTTTTCACTACTTCCTCTGGCCTATGTTCATAAGGTTTGACTAAGCTGACAGGGAAAACTGGGTGTTTTCTGGACAGTTTGTCGCTGAGGATCACTTCTACTGCATTCTTCCCATGGAGTTAAACAATAGTGAAAGGTCCAACAAAGGAAGGTTTGAGTTTCTTATTACCTCCAAGGTTGTTGAAGTTGACCGTGGATAACAGAAATTTATCCCCTATTTTGAATTCAGGTTCTTTATGTCCTTTGTTTCATCTCTGTTTGTCATACTCAACAGCTTCTTGCACACATCTGTTGGCGTGGGCATGTGTTATGTCAAGCATGCTTTTGAAGTCCAAAGCTGTAGGGTGGACATTGGGTAGTTTATTGTTGATGTTATCTTTAAGAAGTCTAGGGATCCAGCTTCTTTCAAGAATGTAAGGTGCTTCTTTGGTTGTGGAATGTTTACTACTGTTATATGCTACTTCTAGGGCTGGAAGTAAGCTGACCCAATCATGGGTATAACCGTCTTTATTCTTTAATTCTAATCCAAAAGAGCAGAATCTCCTGATCATTTCTTCAAGGGTTTGGATCATCCTTTCTGCTAAGCCATCCGTCTGAGGATGATAAGCTGTGGAGAAGGCTAGCTTTGTGCCTAGCATGTCATGAAGATTCCTCCAGAATTCAGAGGTGAATTTAGGGTCACGGTCACTGATGATTATTTTGGGTATCCCTACATCAGCCATGATTCTGTTCCAGAAGAGAATGGCTACTTTCATGGCTGTATCATCTTTGTGGTTGGGGATGAATCTTGCTCTTTTGGAGAATCTGTCTACTACAACTAGAAATAACACTGCCGGCATTAACCGGTTGAACACGGCAGTTCGAGCGGTGCTCGAACAGCCGTGTTCGACCGGTGGTCGGACAGGCACTGTTCGACCGGTGGTCGGACAGGCACTGTCCGACCAAAGCACCTGCCGCCAGGTCGGACAGGCCTGTCCAATCAGTTCCTGGGACCGGTTGCACAGGACCAGCCGGGACCGGTCAGACAAATCTGTCCGACCAGTTGGCTCTTGCTTCGGTCGGACAGTGCCCGTCCGACCACCGGTCGAACACGGCTGTTCGAGCACTGCTCAAACTGCCGTGTTCGACCGGTTAATGCCGGCAGTGTGAGTTGTATGAATAGGATCCTCCTGGTGGTAGGCCAGTGACAAAGTCCATGTTGATAATTTCCCATCTTGTGGAGGGTTCCTGGATGACTTGGAGTAGGCCATATCTTTTGCCTGTTTGTTTGTTAGATTTCTGGCACGTATCACAGGGGAAGATATACTGATGGACTTGGTTCTTCCATCCAACCCACCAAGCTGTCTGTTTGACTCTTTCTATTGTTCTTTCTGTTGACAGATGTCCAGCTGAAACAATTTCATGGCATTTGTGTAACACATTTTTAATCTGGGTTTCATCTGTAAGTACAAGGATGCTATAATGTCTGTTCCTAAAATACAGTAGTCCATCTAGGAGGGTAAATTGTCCATCCTTGTAGTGTTTGGAAAGTGTATCTGGTAGACTTGCTATTAGTTCAGGGGAGCTGTTATCATTGCTTAGGATATTAATAAGTTTAAGCAATTCACAGTCAGCATTGTAGCTTTGTCTAACCATTTCATAGAAAGCTTTGTCTAAGTCACATACATGTATACCTAATATGGGGAAGATATCATCATCTTCTGGGTCATAGGCTGGGCTATCAGGTGTGTTGGGGAGAGCCCATCTGCTTAAGCCATCTGCATTTTTATGTTTGGCTCCTTCTTTATGGATGATGGTCATTTGTCCTCTATACTGTTGAATAGCTATCTGCCATCTGAGCATGTGTCTGTTGGGACTCTTCATGTTGACCAGAGTCTTGACTGCTGTGCAATCTGTGATAAACACAAAGGTAGAAACTTCTAAATAGTAGTGCAATTTCTCTAGTGCCCATACTAAGGCTAGGCATTCCATTTGGCTTGCACCATATCTTTGTTCAGATTTCTTGGTTTGTCTGGATATAAATACTATTGGTTTCTCTGTTTTTATATCATCTATAAGAAATTCTTGATTTAAAGCAGCTCCTAAACCATCTAGACAGGCATCTATGTAAAGGATAAAGGGTAGGTTATAGTCCGGTTGGGCTAGGACTGGGGCTGTGGTGAGTAACTTTTTGATTTCATCAAAATTCATCACTCTGTCATATGTCATTTCAAACAGGGTGTCATTATTACAAAGTTCATATAAATTTTTACTAAAATTAGCAAATTTAGGAATATGAGATCTATAATAACTGCAGAATCCCAAGAAAGACATAATTTCTTTCCTATTCTGTGGCATATCTTTCTTTAGAACTGCTGCTACCTTGTTTTGGTCAACTGCTAAAGTCAAACCTGAGAATATGTGGCCCAGTGCTTTAAGCTCTCCGTAGCCAAAGTTACATTTCTTCATAGAAATTTTCAATCCTGATTTGGCAGCTTTGTCAAGTACCAAAGCTATCTTCTCTTTATGGGTCTCCCATTCATCTGAATAGATAATGATGTCATCTATGTATATCATCATCCAGTTCTGTCTTATGTAAGAGCCAAATATTGAGTCCTCATTCTTTGGAAGTGAGAAGGGGTATTCTTAATCCTAAAAGTCATTCTGAGATATTCATAAATGCCTAGATGACATATGATCCTCAAGTATAGTCTGCTGTCAGGGTCTATGGGGATTTGGTGAAAACCTTTAAGTTTGTGCATGGTAGTAATATACTTGGCTTTAGACAAGTTATGCAGGGAATGATCAATCCTGGGGATAGGATAATAATCAGGCTTGGTGTAATTGTTTAGAGCTCTAAAATCTCGTACCATCCTGGACTTATCATTATGCCATGCTATCATAACAGGAGTGGTGATCTCCACTTGTTCATTGTGGCCTACTTTACGGATGACATTCAATTCTAAGAGTTCCTTGATGTGAGTTTCTAAGGCTTCTCTAGATTTGGGGCTAGAAGGATAAGGGGGTCTTCTGAGTAGGGGAGGGTAAGGACGTTGGACAGTCAGTTCTAGTTTCATATCATTTCCTTTGATATTACCTATGGGCTCATCTGTAGTGCAGAAAGCTTCTTTGTACTCACAGCACATTTGTAGTACTTCTTGTTTTTGACTATCTGACAAGATATTACTAACGGCTGCTTTTTTGAAGTATTCTTTATCAAAGGTTTCTAGTTCTTTCTTCTTCTGTTTTGATGTGTATCCTTTGTCTTCTATAGTAGAGTTGATGTTACATATATGAAATTTCTTTTTCCAATCTCCTCCAATGGTATAACATCTGTCTTTTCTCTGAAAGATATCAATACCATACATACAGAAGGTGTCATTACCTAGGATCAAGTAATTACATATAGCATCTTCAAAGACAACAAATTCAACTAAGAGTCTGATAGAGCCTTCAATATGTGGAAATACCAGTGGCATGGGGATGATGCCAATGGGCTTCATAGTAGTACTACAGCTTCTGAATTTAGCTTTGGGTACTGGAAGGAGGTGATGCTTCCATTCAGGGTAATATTCATCTAAGAAATTACTACTGGTGCATGAGCAGAATGCACCTATGTCTAAGAGAACTTTATTTTCATTTCCTTGGAACAACACAAATGTGTAACTAGTTCTACCTAGCGTATAATTCATTCCTTGCGCAGGTTTATTGGTCATAAGCTTGGCGTCAGAAATATGTCCTACTTCCATGGTAGTATCCCATCTGAGAGGTAAGTTAGAATCCCCTTGGATGGCATTTATTTCTACTTCATTGCCTATATCAGCTTGAATAACCATAATACCATTGTTCTGAATGATTTCAAATTGGGAACCAGTTTCTCCTTCTTCTGACACCTGTGACACTTTTTTTCTTCCATCCCAAATGGAAGATCTTGTGTTCTCATCATCCATTTGGAATGGATGACACAGGGAGCTGAGTGCGCTCAGCTCTTCCAGCTCCAGTGATTCCAGCTCATCCAGCTCCTGTAGGCAGCTCACCCAGCTCCTGTGGCCAGCTCACCCAGCTCCCATGGCCAGCTCACCCAGCTCCCGTGGCCAGCTCCCCCAGCTCCCATGGTCAGCTCCCATGGCCAGCTCAGCCAGCTCCTGTGGCCAGCTCAGCCAGCTCCCATGGCCAGCTCACCCAGCTCCTGTGGCCAGCTCACCCAGCTCCCGTAGGCAGCGCACCCAGCTCCCATGTCCAGCTCCCATGGCCAGCTCACCCAGGTCCTGTGGCCAGCTCCCCCAGCTCCCGTGGCCAGCTCACCCAGCTCCCATGGCCAGCTCACCCAGCTCCCGTGGCCAGCTCATCCACCAGCCCCCCCCCCCCCCAGCTCCCATGACCAGCTCACCCAGCTCCCACAGCCAGCTCACCCAGCTCCCGTGACCAGCTTACGCAGCTACCCTGGCCAGCTCCCCCAGCTGCCAGCTTGTCAGCCTTAGAGACAACACTGTTGCCCAAAAGGCTTCAACAGTGCCTTACTCAGATTCTCCGCAATTCAAGCTTTAATTTCATATATTGCTTGTGCCATAGTTGTGTTGTATTATTCCACTGAGGAGTGGAATAATATTCTAAGTTCTAACTATTTTCTAAGTTCAGTTCATATTGCATATATTCAATTTGATCTTCTGAGTTCATCTTCCACATGGAACTCAGAAGACCTTCCTAAGATCATTCAACCAGAACCACTACACCAGCAGAACAAGCCATTGGACAACCTTCACTACTCAACACATCAAGGTCCTCCCATCTCCTCAC
>PGCI01000582.1:10000-17500 GCA_002873125.1 Puccinia coronata f. sp. avenae | reverse complement strand
CCGGATACAGTCTAAAATCCTCCCTTGACTGCTACAAAGATGTACCTAAAATCATTACATTCATACATCACACACTTGAGTCAGCTCCCCCGCCGTACATAACAACCGCGGGCTAGTGACAACCGACCCAACCCACCATCCCAATGTAAAACGCTGCCTCTCCCACGCGATGCAATACTAGCCGCGCTACACTGCACCGTGGGCTGCGCTCTGCTCGCCATCAATCGAATAGGATGACGAGAATGAAGACCATGACATCGGTCTGATAAGCCAACAGCCCAAACGCCTCACTAGGCTGGATGATCAAATGAGAGACTGACATACCAAGACACAACCCGTACTCAATCGGCCTACTACCCTCTCTAGATCGTGATCTTGATCGATCCTTAAACAAGCGCATCGATTGATCGAACTGTCTCGTGACAAATAGTTCGAACCGGTCCTACAAAAGTTGACCTATGACTCGCTGGTTTGAGCTAGCCGCTAAGAACTCCACTGAGCTATGAGCGACCGTGCTACACTACACCAGTTGAAAAGCACTGCCTGCTCCCGATCGAATACGATGACAGCCATCATGGCCAAGACACACTCGGCCCTAAGAAAGCCAATCGTGTACACTCCGCGTCAGATAGCACTACGCCATAGTGCCATGATGAACTGCCCTGACGTCACTGGACTCGCCTCCTTCCGTGCCACCCAGTCTTCTAGCTCTAGGCCGCAAACCCATGAGACCTAAAACCTGCGGCCGGAGATATGGCTGTTTAGAAATCTGTCAGATGACGGGAGGTACCTACATACACTCGTCAATCGATCAACTCCTCCAATGGAGCCTTCAACCACCTGACCAAATAGGAAATCAAATAAGAAAATAACTTACCCTCCGAACGGAGCCTACACCTGGCCATTCGATGAGATAGTGCAGGTCACGCTGAGCGCGGGGGTAAACCTTCCTCCTGCGAGACCGACCGGCTTATAAAACCGCTACCTGTTCTCCAACCAAAAAGAACCCATCAGCGATTCACTCCCTCTCGCACTACTACCTCCCGAGCCCTATAGCCCTCCGCTACCCTGTGCTCATTGCAACCTACGTCTCCCTTACCTGCTGACCCTGCCCCACCAGAGGCCCCACCGCCAGCGTCGCTGACAAGCCCTGCACCCATTGCACCCACCCTCTGTCAGCAAAGACTACCTGCGAATACATCCCACTCGTTTTATAAAAAAGAGTAGGCCTCCCCCCTCTCCATTGTCCATCAGGACAAAGCAGACTTACTGACACATGTACCGGGATCCTGCATTGATGGCCCACACTAGCTGCCCACTACGTACCGTCTGCCCCCCACTTAACGGAAACCTACCCCATTAAGAATATCAACAAACGTCGTAAGCCGCAACCACCAGAATGATCATGTACTTGGACCTGACCACCATCCAATACTGACCTTCTATGCAACGACCATCTCCCACAACAGATGTCTGCCCCCACACTTACCGGAACCACGGTCGAGTCGCCTCACAAGACCAAGCGCAAAAGCAAGGATCCACAAGACAGTCTTGCTGACTCCTCCTCGGATGACCAAGATACCGATGACGACCGCAAGACCGTCATCGCTGACAACCCCTTCAAGAAGGTACTGCGCGACTTCCCCACTGAGGAGGACTCCAACATGACCATCGCCGCGCCGTATGATCCAGACGAACACGATGTCAAGCCGGACATCTCCGCCCTTGTTCCTCACCCGTCCAACTGGGAGGAACTCCGAGCGTGCGTCCTACGTCGTTCCACCCCCCACATTCGCTTCCGAGCGACGTGGGATGGTATCAAGGCCACCCCCCGAGGTAACCTGGAAGAACAGAAGGCCCGAAATGTGTTAGTCATCATGGTGCGAGCCCTTGGCAACGGTCGCACCCTTGTGGACAGACCTGATGTCTCCTTGGAATCGGCCTTTGCCTCCCTGAAGATTCGCCCGGCCCTCGTCCAACGAGCCAAAGAACACTTGGACTGGCCCAACGAATACTTCGTCCATCTCTCCCCGAATGATGCGATGCTCCTCCCGAGCTTCGACGAACGCTCTCGAGGGGTCTTCTATGGGACCAAAGGTCGCAAACACGCCTACCTCTGGAACCTAGTCACCTTATCCCCGGAGGAGGACCGTAAGACTCTTGCGCGATACCTCCGCTTCAAGGTGCACCTACCAGCCTGCGGCCCCATCAACCCCGCAGATACCCCCGCCGACATCAAGCGCAAATACCCCCTGATGATCGACCAAGGAGCCGTGGTCACCCCTCGCTGGACCAAAGCGGAATATAGCCTGGTCAAACACAACGGGGAAAAATTCAACGGCCATCTCACCTTCAACGGAGATCTCACTTACTACCTGACTGAGATCCCGCGAGGCGAGGTCCCCACCCGGCTCTGGAGGGGCGGGGCAGTTGGCCACCTACTCGGCAAAATCTGCGATTGGCCAGTTCGGTTAGAGCTGCTCTCCACCTGCTCGGTCTGCGGCTCGGAAGACCACAAAGGTCAACGTTGCGTCTACGAGGATATCCTCGCCGGCCGCCCTGTCTCCATCAAGATCCCTACCAACGAGATCATGGAGATCAGCCCACAAACCTACCGCAACCCGAAGCCACGTACCCGAACCTCCAGGGCACCAACCATGTCTACTCACCCGTCCGTTAGACAAACGGATGCCGTGGCTAGCACCTCCGGTAGGCCGGCTTCCTTCCCCGTGATGCGATCGAACGTGAAGCTAACACTCCCCTTCGCCGTTCCTTCTTTCACAGCTGGGAAGAAAATCCGGAAGCCTAAAACAAAAGATGCGTAAGCCTCCATCGAGCCCCCTCGATACACGGCTCTCTCACCGAGAAACAGACCCAAAGACTGGATAAGAACGTCGATCCCCTGTCCTTCGTCTCCGCCCCTGGCTCTGACGTGATTGCTTCGCGTTTTTCTCTGCCTACCTATGCCCTCCCCCTCTCTATTGTTGTCGTGCTGCCTTCTAGGTAGTCGACTGATCTGTGTGCGCGAAAAGTACCTGTACATAGTCTACCTCCCCTATGCGCCAATACAGCTATCCATTCGTTAGCCCATCTGTCTTAAAGAACGTTGCCAGAGAGCTTCATAAGAGACAGACGTACCGGCCACTCCGCCTACCTACTCATGTGGGATGGAGAGTCCCGAGACTGTACCAACCTCGACCCTTGTTTTGTGGTGCCTATAAAAAGACCATGACTCCTTCGGACGAGCGAGCCGACAGTCGCACCACATTATTCGCCGATTCTGTCTCTGATATCACACGTGGGGACGATCTAAACAGGGCGGCAAAGCAATGTCAGCACCGTGACGTACTTGCTCACCACACAGATACTATTCGCCACTTACGTATATGCCGTGCCAAGTGAGCCATGCCGTAATTGCGCGAGCGCACTAACGATTGAACCACTGTTGGTTCTGAGATAAATGCGAGCCCGGCTGATTAGGTAATGACTTCCGGTCCGGGTTGGAGATCAACTTATTACATAACCAACAGCGGCTGCGCACCTGGCAAATAGCCGCTGCACACGCCGGCCTACACCCTAACCTATGTGTACCCAATGCAATACCCACCTAAGGTTTTGCTGGGGGACGACCGACTGAGGTCCTCTACACAACGTCCACAACGTACACCCCTCAGGCTGCACCTGAGACAAACAACACCCCTACGCGGGCCAAGCTCCAGGCGACATGGCAAAAACATACCATCCACAGGGGTCTACTCCATGCCCCCCGGTATCAGTCTCTGCTTAACACCCGCTGCACAGCTGTCTGACAGCTACGTCCCCGCAAACAAAGCAAGGGCCCCCCTACTGGACCTCGCTGCCTCCAAGGGCGGCCAACTAGGCTACAGGTCCAGCGGACGCATCTCCTCCGCCGTGAACTAGTCCGTCCGATGACCGCACTCGGTCCTTGTGCAAAGCCCTGCGCAGCTGGGGACGCACCCAAACCATGGCTGCCCTCACCAACTCCCCGAATCAACAACCTCCACGCTGCTCGGCCTGTAACATAGGCCTGCCACAGCTTTACCCCGTGTGCCTCTCCCCTAGAACACACGGCAGCTCGCAGACCTCTGCTGCCGAGCTTTACCAATTCTGCCACAACAGGCGCTGCGAAAGCCTGTCTAATATACAACCGCAGACCAAAACTACAAATGACGGCTCACCTCTCCATCTCTATCGGTCCTAGTAGCTCTTCTCCCAGCTACCAGACTGGGGGCGGAGCACGCCTGCAACTAGGTGCTCATAACCAGGCTCGTGGGTTAGAAAGGCGAAATAGCGCATTCGAAGCCTTCAGGGGCTTGCGGAACCAGGAGCCTCCTGTCGACCCGACTTGTATCACTACAATGACGGACACCATTACTGGAACAAATGGTGGGGCACCTGAACCATCCATTGGATCTCACATCCCTCCTAACGAGGGACTGACACCATCAATCAGTGCCTCTCCTCTCCCGGAGGGGGGAAGAGGAGAAAGATTGCTTCTCTCAGCACACCTCAAGACCAGCTCATCTGCGTCCACCCCCTCAACACCTACTCACTCCGTCAGCCCACCACCTGACACCACCACTCTGTCCAATCCTGCAAAAATTGCAGGTTGCACACGATTCCTGCTTACCAATGTCGGCTCCATCTCTACACCCATGATGTGGCAGGCCTTGAAAAAAGCTCTTTCACACCACCCCCCCTCCTTCAGAGGGATTGTGAGGGTAAAACCCACACTGCAGCCTAACCGGCGGCGGAGATTTGACCTCTGGGTCAAAAACGAGGTGGCCGCTGGCCTACAGCGCGCTCTCCAACTCCACCATCAGGGTCGGAAACACCTGACCTCAGTACTCAAGGCTAACCAGCTCCCATGGCGCCAACTCATCACAAACATGATGCTACCCCGGTACCGTCTCTGTCGATGGAAAAGCTACCGGGACAGGACGCTAACAAAATCTCCCCAAAAACCCCCTATTCCGCCCACGGCGCTGCGCTCTTTCCTCACCTGGAATATCAATGGCATTGGTTCAAAACTTCCAATGCTTAAGGAGATCCTGAAACAGGAATGTGTCTCCGTAGCAGGGATCCAAGAACATGTCCGCGGCATCACCCAATATGCACCTGGAATACCAAACTACATCTTGTTTGACCGCCCTAAAGAGGCTGGCTTTCGAGGTCACTGTTTGTATGTCCACTCGTCCCTCAATGCCCATGAGGTGATCACAGACAACAGACACCTTATATATGTCAAAATATTTGGGCTCACCGGGGCCAAACCATGGCATGTCCTTTCGGTATACATGCCATCCGGTAACCTCCGTCGCACAGATAGAGCTGCTGTATGGGAACACCTCAAGCAACTCCTAGAGGGCCTGGACCCAACTGCTAATGTTACCCTCATGGGAGACTTCAACCAGGATACTGAAACTATCTCCAGGATCCTGGAACGAGGCTCTTTAAGTCATCTGCACTTACAGGTCAGCAAAGACCCCTCTGCCGACCACACCCACCGAATCCGACACACCCCAGGGAGATATATTGACCACTTTATCAACTCCCCGAAGATACTGGGCCTCATACCCCACCCAAGGGTAGACACCACCACCACTGACATTAGTGATCACTGGCCTGTCTTCCTCCCCCATACAAAGACCCTCACGAAAACACCCCCTACCAGGAAAGTGTGGAACCGAAAACTCCTGTCAGGACACGGAATCAATCTCGCCCTGTCCCATAAATGGGACTGTCTGAAAACTGAAGAAATAGACTCCCAACAGGAGCTGGATGAAGCGGCTGCTCTCTGGGTGACCACCCTGAACCAGACAGGAGAGGAACTGCACCTGCTAGCTATCCCCAGAGAACGACAACAACTGTCCTTTGACAGAACCACTTTGAATGCTATCAACAAATCGAAGCTGGCCAGAAAAGCCTACCTCCTGGCACAACAAACAGGGGATCTTCCTCTCATTCTTAGAAAAAGAGGGCACCTTGATGCAGCAGCAAATAGGGCCAAACTGGCCATAAAAAAGTTTGCCCAAAAAACCAAATTGCTCAAAGCTCAAAGACTAAACTCTCTGCTGGTAGAGAATGAAGCGGCTGACTTTCACAAAATCATCCAACAAGCCCAAGGCAAAAGCACTGGAGCTCAAGGCATAGAACCTTGTTTTAACTCCGGCAACCGTCTCGCAACCACAACTAGCGATATCCTACAGGCTAGAGCTGAATACTCTGCAACACTAGCCGCAGATCCCACCACAATCTCCAGAGACCCAAACATGTGGACACACCTCACCCCTGCTCCACCTCCCCAAGAACCCCTACACATCTCCAGAATTGTTACTGAGGGGAGTGACACTCGAGGAATGCTCCCCATAGCCTCCCCCCTACGAACAGGCCTGGACGCAGATGCCCTCCTCATGGCTATACGTCAAATGAAAAGGAATGCTACCCCTGGAAAAAGTGGATTGCTAACCATGCACCTCAAAAAGTTTCTGGAAATTGAATGTCAACTCCAGACTTCTGAATCATGGGCAACAACAGCCGAAACCAATGTCTATGGAAAACACTCCTACCCAAAACCACTAGACTACTCCACTGTTGCCCTACCCAGATGGGATCTCCCTCGTTTCTCTCTGAAAACCCCACCCCTACATCACCTGCTCCAAATTCTGCGAGCATGTATCAGACTCAAAACCCAGCCAGCCATCTGGAATGAGGAAATTCTCATCACCCTCCCAAAACCGGGACAAGATTCGAGATATCTCAAAAACACCAGAGGGATCACCCTCTCATGCACTGAAGGAAAACTCCTCCTCACCATCCTGGCTAGAGATATTGCAGACAAACTTGAACTGGCAGGCTTCTTCACCTCAGCGCAGGCAGGATTCCGCCGAGGACAGGAGGCTATGGCACATGTCATCAGCCTCCATGAAATCCTCAAACGAAGGCGAAATGCAAATCTCACCACCTATGCTCTGTACATTGACTTCAAGAAAGCCTTTGACCGGGTTCCTCATGAAGGAATGTGGGCCAGGCTTCTCAACATAGGGATACACCCTGACATGGTTGAACTCATCCGTCAAGGATACAATAACTCCACCATTCAATGCCGCCTGGGGGACCAATTATCAGACCCCTTCACCAGGGAAATAGGCACCCGCCAAGGCTGTCCCCTCTCCCCTCTTCTCTTTATCATCTATGTTAATGACATACTTGACTCAGTGACAAGAGGAATCAGGGTACCAGGACTCCCACGACCAGCAAAAGGACTCCTCTTTGCAGATGATACCCTTATCTTTGCAGACAATCCTGCTATGATACAAACCATCTGCAACAACCTCGACCAATACTGCACCAACTGGCACTTTGCCATTGGACATGATAAATGTGGCGTAGTCAGGTATGACCCCCCTACAGATGATCAACCCACTGATAATACTGTCTACTGCCTGCAGGATGGCACAGTCCAAACCCTTGACACAT
>PGCI01000582.1:0-5000 GCA_002873125.1 Puccinia coronata f. sp. avenae | reverse complement strand
GTGAACGGATGACACAAAAGTGATCGATGTTATCAACTCGACTCACCATCTTGTCTCACCTGAGCCCGTCTGACCCCTGACACAACTCTACCGAACAAGAGATAACAACCAGGCGAACCAAGACAATAACGATCGCAATGATAGGCTGTGAATTGCATCCTCAATCAATTCCTATAACTTAGTAAACCAATATATAAGAAAAGATGCTCACCCCATCAACATCATTGATGTCCAACACTCAACCATTTGAGCTCGTCAAAAGGTTCGAGAGATTGCCCCACTTCAATGAGTTGTAGGCCGAGACGACCTGATAACCTTAACGATATTGAAAGGAATGGAGCGTCAGTGATGACACCCATAAGCAATCGGAGACGAGATTGATATGATCTACCTACCTGTCCACCCTATGAGTAATCGTGCTCGATGATACTAAACCATCTTGAGAGGGTGGATATATCGACCGTACCCGCTGAAAAAAGAGGATACGGTCAGCAGATGAAGAAGTCCGGACCGGACTTCCCAAATTCAGATGGGGCAGGCTTAGTCAGCGCCCCCAACTCCGATCGACCATACATATGCATATTCATTTATATGCAAAGTGACCTGTTGACCAACAGCGGTGATGGTTGGCTAAAGGCCTACCCCCATCTTCTGAGCTTTGCTTCTAAGATGACGATGACCTACGCCCATCACATATGGATCCCCGCTTGGCCATGGCCCCAAGAAGAATCTTGGTTCTCTGGGAAAGGTACGCAGCAAGAAGTCTCTCTCTCTACCCCTCAATGAGAGATTCCTCACCACTGCTAATACCCAACCTCACTCTTGCATAAATAGAGCGACTCGTGATGACCTCCCTCCCTCCAATCGTTCAGACCAGACAATCGTATCCACCAGGACCCCCAAGTTGCACTTGCTTGCTCCATATATTCCCCACGTCGGTAGGATACTACAATAGCTGGTCGTCCCCTTCTCTTTGGGACGACGAACTCCCAGAACTGGAGGTTGAGACTACTTTGTAAGAAATCAATATATGTATATATATCGAGCTCACTAGTCTACCGAATAATAGACATCTAGAAGGGACACTGATGGTGACCCTTTTTCTACTTTATAACCGATTGCAGTGCCAATGATCGATCATACTACGTTATCAGCTCATCTGATTCCAAAGCTCAATCTGAGTGCACTGCGTCCACACCACGAGACCGATCCCTCTCTGCCCCTCGTCGCACCGCGAAACCCGGGCACCAACGAGAATCGGTGTCCCCCTCTCTTGCATTTATGCAACCAAACGAGTCTTCCACCACCCTCCCCTCCACAGGGGGAAGTGGCACGCCCAACACTCACTCGACCGTCACTAGACAACTCTCCAAATCGGAGAAAAAGAGTCTAAAGAGAGCTAAATCTGGCGATGCGCTCAGCAAAGCCATCACTCCAGCTATCGCGATGGAGGAAGCCCCTAGCCGCACTCCCGCTAACGACCAAGATTCCAGTGAGGACTCTGATCGACCAATTCCCAAGAAACCCTTCCACCAGTCGCACGATGAAGACCATGGGACGTGGGAAGCAACTAAATCTGTGATCAAAATCAAAGGAGCAAACACCCCTTCCGAGCGCAAATCCATACAGTGGGAAGCGACCAGAATAGAACTCAGAAAACGGACCTGCCCAGTCGTCCGATTTCGCGCTGAACTTTCCTGGCGCGGTGTTAATCACCTCTACTCCATTGGCAAACAAAAGTAAGCGTCATCTCCCACAAGAAACGGGGAATAAAGACGACTTAACGTGTTATACTGATCACTGCCCGACCCTCCTCATTACGGTATCTGTGTAGACAACACGGGATACACGTAATCACCGTTCGAGCGATTGGGAGTACTGCCAAGCACTTGAATGGCTGTTACACTGCGCTCGTCAGCGCCCTGGTCACCCTCGGCATCAAACCCATCGTTATCCAGCGCCAAATCCTTCACACCGATTGGCCAAACGAGTGGATCTTGCACATACCCAATGAAGAAGCGCTCCGACTGCCGTCATACACTAGCGATTCAAAGGGTGTTCTCTACAATGCAACTGGTCCCCCCTTCTTCTTCTCGTGGAACTTAATCCCGAGAACCAGCTCTGAAGAAGCCAACTCCGAATACCGTTTCCTCCGCTTCATTGCGCATGCTCCAGCATTTGGTCCACTACCCGACGCCGACAATCTTCCCTTTACCACCAAACTTATGGTGGCAAACAAAGGCGGAGATGATACAGCTCTCCACGTGTCCAATGTCCGATTCCAAGGATTTCAGGAAGACGGTTGGCACTACTGTAGCGGCGACTATGTGGTCACTGTCGACCAAATACCACTCGGAGACACCTTCGATAAGTTCTGGAAAAGCGCCACCAACAAAACCGTCTCAGCCATGTGGGAAGACGTTTCGGTAAGGTTGACGCTTGCCAATCCATGCCAATTCTGTGGCGCCGAACAGCACCCAAACGGCGAAGACTGCGAGTTCAAAGCAGTTGTGGATCTCCTCGAGGAACGAAAGAAGCAGGGAAAATTCTTTCCCAACAATTGATTTGACTTCCTTGATGATGTCTCCCACTTTGAGCGCCACCCGGACGATGTTAAAGCTAATCGCCGAGAGCAGCCTACCAAATCGACTGCACCGGTTAGTCCAAAGAAGCCTCATCGATTTAATAAAAGGGGCAAGCCCCAATAATGTCTCTTACCGTGTAACGGTAAGTCACAACAGACTCGCTCTGCATCAGCTCCCATGTGATGGAAGCTGACCAGTTGTTGCCCCTCTCCCACTAAATAATAGCCTAACCGAGCTCTACACGACCGTCTGTTGGCCTTCTGGGTGGAAACAACCAGTCGGCTTGATTCCCTATCGGACCATCCCGTCTAATATTCTCTCTATTATTTGGTTGGCAGCTGTCGTTCCATGAAACAATGGTCCGCTACTCTCTGTCAGCAACAGAAAACATATGTAAATGCGATTGAAAAAGCTATCCTCTCTCACTAACCAGTGTGACTGTCTCCTCTCTCTCTCTCGCTAAATGACCATTGTGTCTGCTATGTATGTATCTATGTGAATGAAAAAACCCTGTGCAACTGGCTGCGGCCTTGCACCTAATACGAACTGCACTCTCAAGTACTGATTGCCACATGAGATGAGGCAACATAATCCAACTTGTAAAGACATCCTATACCGCTGTCCCGCCGACCCACCAGGGGCGCTTGCAACAACACAGATTTGGGAAACAATTGCCCAAATGAAAAATCACAAAAGACACTCTCGAGCTTGTCCACTAGGACCCGCTCATGACATCGGTTATGACACCAGCGTCAATTAGTTTCACCCCCTGACTACAACGTGTAGCCAACTGTACCAACTCTTAACCACAAAAGCAAGAGCTTTTATGACAAACCCCAGGTCGTACACATGTCAAACCAAAACTAATGTACAACACACACAACAGTAACTGCGCCTGCACTGACACCATCAGATGCGCACACCTGTTAGTAACTATACTCTGCAAATGTGGAACATGCCCGCATGGCGGTCCCATTGTGTCCAACTCTTGGGGACAATACCAAGAGTATTATACCGGTTCACTCTGATGATTGTTCTGATCCTACTAGGAAACCTGTTATCTCTAAATTGGCAGTTTGTCAGCATCTGCCAATGCTACACTCAATCAATAAACTGACACCAGGATCTACGGCTACCTGACTAAACAATAGCTGTATAACCCCTACATGACAGAACAAACAAAGAATTATACCGGTCCTAGTACCTCTTCCCCTAATACAAAACCCAGGGGCGGAGGCCGCCGGCAACTAGGTGCGTACAACCAGGCTCGTGGGTTGAATAGGCGATACTGCGCATTCAAAGCCTTCAGGGAGCTAGGGAACCAGGGCTCTCCTGATGTAGCCATCTGCCCTTTAAGGATGGATGGTGCCACTACTGGAACAACTTGCAAATCAAATAATTTACCTATACCAATACGCTCTAACACAAGGGTGCTATTGAAAACTAGACCCACCTCCTACTTGAGGAAAAGAGGTGGGGAATTAATGCCAGATGCTTCCTACACTTATAAAAGGACACATGGCAAAAGTTCCTCCTCATCACACCAGGCTGTCTCCAACAGACCTAGATGGTTGAACCGGCACAACTTTAGCCACAAACACACTGAGCTTAGTTTGGATGGGACCCAAAGGTTCATCCTAACAAACACGGGATCTCTAACTACCAAACAGTTATTCACGGCCCTTGAGAACACTCTTAAGAACCAGCCACTAATACTCAGAAGTATACTAAAGGTTAAACAAATCTTCCAACCTAACAGACGGACTAGGTTTGACTTATGGGTCAAAGATCAAAGCTCTGCTGGTCTACAACGAGCACTGGGATTAGATTACACTGGAAGACAAATCCTAGCAGAAGACCTTGAAAAAAGAAACCTCTCCACAATAGAGCGTGTGACACAAGGGATGCTACCCCGCTATAGACTTTCCAGATGGAAATCTTATAGAGACCGGATTATCTCCAAAAAGCAATCCCCCAATGGAAAAGCACTACACCTCAATCAGTTTATGACATGGAACATTAATGGGATACAGTCTAAACTGACTTGTCTCAAAGATCTGCTCCTTAAAAACAATGTAGCTGTAGCAGCAATCCAAGAACACCTACGGACAGTATGCCAGGCAACTCCCACAATTCTTAACTACAACATCTTTGAGCAGCCAAAAGAAGAAGGATTTAGAGGACACTGCCTCTATATCCATGATTCACTAGCAGCGCATAGAATTGATACCAACTGCAAAAACATCATACAAATAAAAATGTTTGGCCTCTCCGGGAGCAAGCCATGGTATATATTTGCCATATATATGCCCTCAGGCAATACCAGAGTCAAAGATAGGAATTTGGTATGGGAAACATTAAGGACCATTTGTGAAAACCTAAATAAAGACTCCCCTGATACACTTATCAGCATAA
>PGCI01000581.1:0-25980 GCA_002873125.1 Puccinia coronata f. sp. avenae | reverse complement strand
GGTTGTCTCTGACATAGTAGCAAGCTGACATTCCCTCCCTTTAAAATGAGACTTTAGAAACAAAATTCATCCTAATGTCTGTAGTGGAAAAAAAAAAATTCTCAATTTCTTTTGGAGGCTCTATAATTACGTAGATGTATGGGACCATCTGGTATATTATCTTCAGGAATCCATTCATCTTTGTCTGCTGATTGACCTTTATATCTTACTAAGTATAGTCTAGTATCTTTCCCATTGATCCTTTCCTTTTTATCCTTCAATATTTTATGTACTTTGAAGTTAGAAGTGTCTAAAGGTTCAATTATAGGTACAGGTACATGTGTTACTACAGGGGTATCTGTGCTTCTACTAGTGTAAGGTTTGATTAAGCTGACTGGAAAAACAGGGTGTTTTCTGGAAAATTCATCTGTTAAAATAACTTCCACAGCATTTTTTCCATGTAATTGCTTAATGGTAAAAGGGCCAACAAAGGAAGGTTTAAGTTTCCTGTTCCCTCCCAAGTTATTAAAATTCACAGTGGACAATAGGACTTTGTCCCCAATTTGGAAGGATGGTTCTTTATGACTTTTGTCCCATCTTAACTTATTATATTCAGCTGCATCTTGAACACATTTCTTAGCATGTTCATGTGTAATGTCAAGCATCCTTTTAAAGTCTAGGGAAGTGGGATGTACATGAGGTAATTTGTTATTAATATGATCTTTAGGCATTCTGGGTATCCATCCTCTTTCCAAAATATAAGGGATTTCTTTGGATGAAGAATGTTTACTGCTGTTATAAGCTATTTCTAATGCAGGGAGTAAGCTAACCCAATCATGAGTATAACCATCACTATTTTTGAATTCTAAGCCAAAGGAACAAAATCTTCTGAGCATATCTTCTAGAGTTTGGATCATTCTTTCAGCCAATCCGTCAGTTTGGGGATGGTAAGCAGTAGAGAAAGCTAATTTAGTGCCTATCATGTCATGTAGATTTCTCCAAAATTCAGAAGTAAATTTGGGGTCTCTATCACTAATGATTATTTTGGGTATTCCTACGTCAGCCATAATCCTATTCCAAAATAGTAAAGCCACTTCCATAGCTGTATCATCTTTATGGTTAGGAATAAATCTGGCCCTTTTTGAATATCTGTCTACAACCACTAGTACAGAGTTGAAGGAATAAGATCCTCCAGGAGGTAAACCTGTAACAAAATCCATGTTATGATTTCCCATCTTTTGGTGGGTTCTTGGATGGTTTGAAGTAGCCCATATCTCTTACCTGTTTGCTTATTTGATTTCTGGCAAGTTTCACAGGATTTAATATAAGTAGCTACTTCATTAGTCCAATTATTCCACCAAGCTGTAGTTCTGACTCTTTCAATAGTCCTTTCTTCAGAAAAATGTCCAGCACCAACATTATCATGGCATTCTTTCATAAGGGCTTCAATCTGAAGTTGATCACATAAGACTATCACACTGGAATGCCTTTCTTTAAAGTACAATATTCCATCTAATAGAGAGAACTTACCAGAAGAGTAAGGTTTGGATAACCAGGGAGGTAGACTAGCAATTAATTCATGGGAACTATTTTCATTGCTAAGTATATCTAGTAGTTTGACAAATTCAGGATCAGACTGGTAACTATCTTTTATAAGGCTGTAGTAGGCTTCATCCAAATCACAGACATGTATTCCTAAAATTGGGAATATATCTTCATCTTCAGGATCCCAGGCAGGGTTATCTGGAGTATTTGGTAAAGCCCATCTGCTCAAGCCATCAGCATTACTATGCTTTTTGCCAGCTTTATGATCAATAGTCATATGTCCTCTGTATTGTTGAATAGCAATTTGCCATCTTAACATATGCCTATTGGGAGTCTGCATATTCATAAGGGTTTTAACTGCTGTGCAATCAGTGACTACAACAATTCTACTACCTTCAAGATAATAATGTAACTTTTCTAAGGACCATACAAGAGCTAGACATTCCATCTGACTGGCTCCATACCTTTTCTCTGTTGGTTTAATTTGTCTTGAAATAAACAGAACTGGTTTTTCTACCAATTTATCTTCAACAAGGAATTCTTGATGTAAGGCAGCACCTAAGCCATCTAAACAAGCATCTATGTACAGAATAAATGGTAAGTTATAATCTGGTTGAGCTAGCACAGGAGCAGTAGTAAGGGCTAGCTTCAATTTTTCATAATCCAGTACTCTAGGGTGAGTCATTTCATAAATGGTTTCTTTACTACATAGCTCATATAATGACTTGGCTAAAATAGCAAATTTCTCAATATGTTTCCTATAATATCCACAAAATCCAAGAAAGGATTGCATTTCAGTGATATTCTGAGGCATAGGTTTGAGCATTACAGCTGCCACTTTGTTTTGGTCAATGGCTAGGGATAGTCCAGAAACAATATGTCCTAAAGCTTTAAGTTCACCATATCCAAAGTTGCACTTTTTAATAGACATTTTTAGGCCAGCTTTAATAGAAGTTTCTAATACTATTTGTATCTTTTCTATATGTGTTTCCCAGTCATCTGAATAAATGATTATATCATCAATATATATCATCATCCAGCACTGGCGGATAAAAGATCCAAAGATAGAGTCCATCATTCTTTGGAAATGAGAAGGTGCATTCTTAATTCCAAAGGGCATTCTGAGGTATTCAAAAACACCAAGATGGCAGATAATTCTCATAAATTGGCGGCTATTAAGTTCTATAGGTATCTGGTGAAACCCTTTAAGAACATCCATGCAGGTTATGTACTTAGCTTTTGATAAGTTATGAAGAGAGTGGTCAATTCTTGGAATGGGATAATTATCAGCTTTAGTGTAGTTATTTAGAGCTCTAAAATCTCCAACCATCCTAGACTTATCATTATGCCAGGCAATAATAACTGGGGTAGTTATTTCTACTTGTTCATTATGGCCCACTTTTCTAAGTACACGTAAATCTATAAGCTCTTTAATGTGTGTTTCTAAGGCTATCCTAGATTTAGGGCTAGAAGGGTAGGCTGCTTTCCTTAGAGCAGGTGGGTAAGGAGGTTCACAAGTTAATTCTAATTTAATATCATGTCCTGTAACATTGCCAATAGGCTCTTCAGTGGTACAGAAGGCTTCTTTATTCTTATGGCATACTTTAAGAATATCTAATACTTGAGCATTGGTTAGTATGTCACTTATAGCAGCTTGGGACATATATTCTTGATTAAAATCTTCTAATTCCTTGGGGTCAGGTTCCTGAGAAATGGGTGCAATAATCTCTGAATGGATGTTGCAAATTTGGTATTTCCTTTTCCAATCTCCTCCAATGGTAAAATATCTATCTTTGGACTGGAAAATGTCAATTCCATACATGCAGAAGGTATCATTACCTAGTATAAGGTAGTCACAAATGGCATCAGAAAGTATTACAAATTCTACACTTAATCTGAGGGATCCCTTAGTGTGGGGGAATATTAAGGGTAAATTGATGACACCAATAGGTTTCATGGTAGAGTTACAACTGCTAAATGTAGCCTTTGGAACAGGTAATAAATTTTTGCGCCAATCAGGGTATATTTGTTGCAAAAATGTGGCACTTGTACAAGAACAAAAGGCTCCTATATCTAATAGAGTCTTAACAGCTGAGTCTTTGAAAATAACCTTAGTATAACTGGTTTTACCTAGGGTGTAACACCTTCCTTCTTCAGGTTTGTTAGTTAATAGCTTGGCATCAGATATATGGCCAATATCCATATTATCTTCCCATTTCTGGGGTAAGTTAGATTCACCATGAATAGCATTAATGCTGAAGTCATTTCCAATATTAGCATTTATTACTACAACAGCATGATTATCAGATTCAGAGTCATCATCATCTTGACCATAATGTGTACTAGAGGGTTCTTGGTGTATGATATCAAAGGTACTTTCAGAATCTGAATCAGGGCTTGCATACACATTATTGATTTTCCTCCTAGGTTTGGTACATTCAGTGCTTCTGTGGCCAGTTTCTCCACAATTCCAACACGTAGGAGTCTTTTCTTTTCTAATGGGTTCAGTTGGCTTAGATTCTAACTTTTGGGAGGATCTGTTCTAGGAGTGTAATCCTTTTTATCAGAGGGGTTGTGCTTCTTATTGATCCCAGTCATTTCTACCACTTCTTCCATAACACCTATAAGAGTGGATAAGTCACAATCCATGTCATTGATTCTACATCTGACATTATGTTCTAGGCTGCCTTTAGTTTGATTAAGTATCAAATCATTTATTTGTTCCTGATCTAATTTAGTATAAATGCATTCAATTCTCTTTTTCTGGTTCAGGCACCATTGATGAGGATTATGTTTGACTGGGTCAAAATAGTCATTCTCAAAAGCTCTGCGCATTTTCTTTTCCCAGAGTCTAGTGCCAAATTGTTGTTTGATCAATTCTTTCCAAGCTGGCCAGGATTGTTGTCCCATGGTAGCTTGTTTACTAATAAACCAGTCAAAAGCTACTCCTTCAAATAATCTGGGCAATCTTGTAAGGATAGCTTCATCAGGAGCTCTGTAGACTGTTAAAATATGATCAATATATTTAATGAAGTTAATATGGTCATAATCTCCTTCTCCAGAAAATTTAGTCCATTCTTTAATTGGTGGTAACAATTTATTCAGAAGAGAGGGATCTATGAAGTTGTTATTACCATTGTTATTGTTGCGTGAAGGAGCATGACTCCATTGACTCCCATTATTAAGGTTATTATAATTAGGTGAATTATTAGGAGGGTAATTGTTATTAGGCATGGGTGGACTGCTATTATATTTGGTATAGTTGGTTTGACTATTATTGTTTTGTTGATTATTATGAGGATAGTTGTTGTTATTTCCTCCATTATTTTCAGGTATGGTTTCCATATAAGGGTTGTTATATTTGGGCGTGGAGTTATTAGCAGGAATATTCTGGTAGGAATTTCTTTAATTAAGTCTGCTAATTCAAATTTCACGTCTAACAGATGCTTCAATAACAGAGTTCCATTAACATTTTTGTTGTTTTGGTCAGATATTAAAGCTACTTGAGCTTGTAATTCAACCATCATTCTTTTTAAATCCATTTGTTCAAGTTCTAATTTCACATTTTGGGCGTGTAAAGTGCTAATAGCATTTTTATTAATTCTATTAATTATATGCTCAGTATTAGCATGGAACATGTCTTCTAATCTGTTGATTTTATCCGCCAAATCATCATTAGAATACTTGGAATGTTCTTCTTCAAGTTCTTCTAATTTTTTGGGCACATTAGGAAGCTTTGGCTCACAATTTTTGGCGTAAAAATCAGATTCATTATGCGTAAAGACAGACTTAGGTGAGTTAAGAAATTTAGACAATTGATTTAAAATGAGAGAAGAGCTAGACATATAATTCTCTAAAGATTCAGGCGGAGGAGGAGCCTTATTTAAAAATTCTAAAACAGTTTTGTGGCGTGTTTTAGCATTTTTATCTAACAAAAGAATATTATTATGCGCAATTGTAAGAGAATTATCTAGGACAGAAAAACCTAATCTAAGCTGTTGTAAAAGCTGGTTATGGCGCTGCTGATGTTGGCCAATTTCTTCCACTTCTGAGGATTGTTGTAATGACGGTTGCTCATAGAAAGACTGCTCATATTCTTTCCCTTGTTCTTGTTGGCTGTGTGGGGAAACAATACTCTTTTTTCCTCCCAAGGGTTCCATCCCTTCGTGTACTCCTCCACTTCTTTTTTGGAGATAAGTTTCTGTAGCTCTTTCTGACTCTTCTGGGCTAGTCCTAAAAGATTCAGCATCATCTCCTGGGTGGCCTTGGATTTCTGGGCTTCCACGAATTTCTGATGGTTGGCCACGTGTATTTTGACCAATTTGGCTATCTTGTCCTCCTTGGACGTGCTCACCACCTGAATGTCCAAGTCCTCTTCCTCCTTCTGGGGTTTCTGGATACTGGCCAAGGAGGTGGAAGGGGTTGGTTCCACGTCCACGTCCATGGCTTGAGGATTGGGGAGACTGGGGGTGGTCTTCTTGAAGGCCAAGTTCCGTGGCAACTTCTCTGCTCCTAGGTTGTCTAGTGGGCGGGGGTAAGGGGCCGTGGAGATCAGGCTTGTGAGCCCTGGTAGACTTCCTGACAGGACTATTTTCACGGGACATATTAGTGAAAAGGGCCACAAAAATTTAATTAAGGTAAATAATAAACTTACTGGTTGGTGGAGCCGTAAGTGGGGTAATAGAATTGGCCACAGAGGTAGCTGGAGCCGTGGTAGATGAAGTAGAAGTGTTGGAAGTGCTTGGAGAGGTAGTGGAAGACACTAGATAAAATTCAGGCGTAAAAATAAGTATTTTTTGGTAATTTTAATAGTTTTATTTAGAGATAAAGAAGAATTAAACTGACTATTGTAAAAGTTTTGTTTATATTCTAGAGTTCTTTGAAAATCTGCACGCCTCTTGTTCTCTTGATTCCTCCTGTTGATGGAGTTGAGTTTGATGAGAAGTTCTGTGTCCTGTTGAGCACGTTGGTGAGAGTGAAAAAGAGCAAGTTGGAACTGTTCTGTAGGCGTAAGTTTTTCCCAATCAGAAGGTTGATAGTTAGCTATTTCCTCTTCTTTGCGCAATCTGAGGACTTTAAGATAATGTTTGATTAATTCAAAGTGGGCAATTTGGTCAAAAGGTGGATGAACAAATTCAGGCGTGGAAATGAGAGTTTTAGTGTATTGGTTCACTAAAAGAATGCGTAAAAAATAAAGTAGAAGGATATTTTTTAGTGGATTTATTTTATAAATGATTTTTAGTTGGTTTGGTAATTTTTTGCGTGAGTGAAAAGCAAAAGTAGAAAGAATAAGTACCAGGAGTCAATTACCACGAGTGAATATTGGTAATTTCCCGGCCAGACCCCCAATTGTCAGCCTCTGTGATGCCAAGGGCTAGTACCTTTTAGCTACACAAGGTGATAAGAGTGCAAATGATGGGTAGAGTGGGGTATTTTCACGTAGAAAAGTAGTAAAGAAAGAAATAAAAAGAATATAATTCTTTTTTATAGAGGGGCCTGCTGGCGCAGGGGTGTTTGTAGGTGCCCTCTAAATCAGAGATCTGCTAAGCAGGGTGGTATCTGATTAAGCAAACAATGGGTTTCTGCGTAACAGAAGGTGGTACCAAAGTGCTTTTCCAATTAAGGAACCAGAATGGGGACAGAAGGATAAAAGAAGTACTCACTATTGCTCCTTTTAAGCCAAAAAGCCACGTAGGGGGGTGAAGTAGAGCTGCTGGGTAGATTGGATGGTTTCTGCGCAGGAGCTGGTCACGTAGGATGGTTGATTTAATAAGAACACCAAGGATAAAACAGGCAAACAGGGCAGAGTAACTGAAATAAGGACAGGACACGGCGTAACTGATTGACTGTAATATAAACTGATGATGGGGAATAACTTTTGGCGTGGAAAGAGGGCTCTATATATACTAATTTCACTCATAGTGGAGGACCTTTCTGCCTGTGTGCGTGTAGTAACTGGTTTTCAGCGCAATGTGGTCAATTTGGGAGATTGGCACTAACAAGGCTCATCCCAATGGCACTGCTGATCATTATTTCAGCGTCACAAGTGTTTATAATGACCTTAATAACCTATTTGGTCATTGTAACTAAGGTACATAGCAACACTGACGTGTATTTGTATCTGAAATGGGCCACAAATGACGCAAATGGGCCACAAATGGCTATGGCCAATCTTCAAAGGCCACGCTGGCTATGTTACTCTTATGTATTCAAGGTTTTTATTAATGAAACCTTGTAAATAAACCACGTAGAATCTACTAGTACCCTAGTTACACCTGTACACGTGTGGTAACTAGGGGATTAGCTATTTCCACGCATTTGGCCAATTACCAATTGGATTATATAATCCACGCGCGGGTTTGGAGGATTAAACCCCAATTGGGCCTAACTCCAAAACTATACACAACACCTCAATTATAAGTCCATAATTGGTCATTTCACATATAGTATGCATATATAACAAGTACATACGTGTGTAATGTCCGTGTGACATATGTTTGTGGCCAATTCTTACGGGTAATTGGTTCAAGGTGAAGGAGTAGGAATTCAGGGGTACTTCCAGTGAGGGACCCTACCTTAATTTGCATGAGGATTCAGAATATGACATAATATTCTAAGTTATCCTCAAGGTTTAGAAGTTATTTAGTATTTTCGTAAAAAGTAGTTATTATTCTAATTAATTACTTATTTTTATGGTGCCAGGACTTTGCTAAGCTTATTGGATAAAAATAAGTAAACTGAGTTTTTTGTACATTATTAGTCATATAAATGAGTCTTAATATTGTAGTAATAATGTCTCTATTTATGTTACTTTTGTCAGGTTGTCTCTGACATAGTAGCAAGCTGACACATGATCAGGAGATTCTGCTCATATGGACTAGAATTCAAAGATAATGATGGCTATACCCACAATTGGGTCTCACTCCTCCCAATCCTAGAATTGGCATACAGCACCAGCATCCACTCCACAACTGGAAAACAACCTGCCTTGTTAGAAAAAGGATGGATACCCAATTTGCCTAGGGACTTCATCAAACAAAGCCAAATAGACATTCATCCTACTGCTGGAACTTATGCCAAGATGTTTGACAATGCACGGAAGCATGCTGAACAATGCATAGTGGAGTCAACCAATTACAATAAAGAAAGATGGGACAAAAGCCACAAAGAACCTGAATTCAAAGTTGGTGACCAAGTTCTTATCTCCACTACCAATTTCACCAACCTGGCTGGTCCAAAGAAGATGAGAGACTCCTTTGCAGGACCATTTGTAATCAAAGCCCTGCACGGCAAGAATGCAGTAGAAGTCATCCTTACTGGAGAATTCAGCAGGAAACATCCCACCTTCCCTGTTAGCTTGATTAAGCCTTACAACTCACCTGACCCTGACAAGTTCCCACTTCGACAGAAAGTAAGAGTGGTAATTCCCCCTGTTGAACAACCCCCAAAACATAAGGTCATCCTGAAGATCCTCAGAGAAAAAAGACTTAGAGTTGATAACAGAGATGTTAAGATGTACCTTGCCAGATACAAAGGTCTGGGAGCTGATCAGGATGAGTGGCTACTGGAGCAAGAAATACCTGAAGCTCCCACACTCCTTAGGAGATTCAGAAGTGAGAAAAGATCCTCCTGAATGGACTAGTATAGCTGATGTTCTATTCAGAACATAACCTCTTTTGGTGGTAGGGAATGTCAGCCTTAGAGACAACAATGTTGCCCAAAAGGCCTCAAAAATGTTCTCTTCTTATTCCTCTCTCCAATACAAGTATTTTCATATCATATTATTCTTACTTTGTTGTGTATAAGTGTGGAATAATATAAGTGTGAGGTAATTAACATAGAAGTCCACATAACATCTACTCATTTTCTAAGTTCAGCTCTATATTGCATATTCATTTTGATAAACATGGTTCATCACTTTCAAAGTTGGGCAGATGAAAATTTTCATCATCACTCACCAACCAACTTAGAAGAAAATCAGAATCACTGGACAAACACTCCTCACTACTCAGCATCCAAGGTCCCATCATTTCCCCTTGTCGTATCGTTGTGGTCATTTGGTGTCATCTGTCTGACTAGTAAGCAGCTTTGCCAACTTCTCCTTTCTTCAAGTTCTCTTTGAGCTTGATCTTCCCCTTTCCTCTTTCTTTCTCTTTCTTCTAGAGGCACCTCACCATCTTCACTCCCAAAGAACTTTTCTTCTCAATATCCTAGTCCAGTGGAGCTACTCATCCACTCAGGTTTCCTTATAAGTAACCTTGGCCTTAAGCCTAAAAAATAAGGCAGTCTCTGACTGTACCTTCTCCTGCTTCTCAGGCTGAAGAGACTGTGGCTCTGCCCGGTTCTGCATTTCTCCCTACTAAAGGTTGAGGCCTCATACTTATCCTAAAAGGATACACATACTAGTTTTCTTTCCATTCCTCCTCCTCTTCCTTGTCCCCTTATTTCTCTAGAAATAAACTTTATTGCCCCCCATCCTTGTGTCCTGCTGTCACGTAAGAGACCCAGGCTCACATTCAGCGTCACAAGTGCTTATAATGACCTTAATAACCTATTTGGTCATTGTAACTAAGGTACATAGCAACACTGACGTGTATTTGTATCTGAAATGGGCCACAAATGACGCAAATGGGCCACAAATGGCTATGGCCAATCATCAAAGGCCACGCTGGCTATGTTACTCTTATTTATTCAAGGTTTTTATTAATGAAACCTTGTAAATAAACCACGTAGAATCTACTAGTACCCTAGTTACACCTGTACACGTGTGGTAACTAGGGGATTAGCTATTTCCACGCATTTGGCCAATTTCCAATTGGATTATATAATCCACGCGCGGGGTTGGAGGATTAAACCCCAATTGGGCCTAACTCCTAAACTATACACGACACCTCAATTATAAGTCCATAATTGGTCATTTCACATATGGTATGTATATATAACAAGTACATACGTGTGTAATGTCATCTGTGACACATAAGTGTGGCCAATTCTTACGGGTAATTGGTTCAAGGTGAAGGAGTAGGAATTCAGGGGTACTTCCAGTGAGGGACCCTACATTAATTTGCATGAGGATTCAGAATATGACATAATATTCTAAGTTATCCTCAAGTTTTTGGAAGTTATTAGTATTTTTTTGTAAAAAGTAGTTTTTATTTTAATTTATTACTTATTTTTATGGTGCTAGGACTTTGCTAAGTTTATAGAATAAAAATAAGTAAACTAAGTTTTTTATACATTATTAGTCATATTAATGGGTCTTAATACTGTGGTAATAATATCTCTTTTTATGTCACTTTTGTCAGGTTGTCTCTGACATAGTAGCAAGCTGACAGTTGCGCTTTCAATACAAACAGTCTTGGACAAAAGCCCCAAAGCACCCCAGGTTGATTCAGCCCCTACAGCCCTCCGACGACATGTAATTGTATCATTGTGGCTGAATTCTCTGAAGGATGACACCATGCCGTCGCTCCCTCAAATCACAAACAATGATGACGCTTCTCAGGAAGACCCGGAAGCCTCAAAGAACACCCCTGTCAGCTTCCCTAGCAATTCCCTAGAAAAACTTCGCAAAATCATCATAGGAATGATGATTTCTTACACGATCATCCAAGCCCATGCAGTTGATACATCAAAAAACCCAAATCCTCGCAAGAAGCAGAAAGTTTCAAGTTCCCAGGCAATTTCCAAAACAGCTGCTTCAGACAGAAAATCCATTACTCAAATCAAAAGTCAACAGAACCACTTCCCCCTCGTCTTGTATTTGCTATCTGGCATTCGTGGAATCTTCTGTGCCACTCGGGATCACCGACAAAATTCTATAAGTGATTGCCTGGAGATCTTCCTCATGTTTCAAGAAATTCACCAGCAATCCAAGACACAATCCTCAGCTCATGAAGAAATCTGGATTAACCTTGGTACATACATTCGCCAAATCATCTCTTCAATACGTAATGCCCCTGATGATCCTTCCAAAGTCATTGTGCCAACTCGTCATAAGCTAGCTATGTGCATTGCTCATGACTATCTTAACTTCAGTACTCATGAATCAAACCCTACTGTCTCGTCTTAGATATATGTTGTTAGGTTTTCCTTTTTATATTTTGCAAAGTTGAAATCTATATCTTTTGAATCATACTTTTTTTGGATCAATGTCCCAGTGAGTGGGATTCCCATCGTCAGGATTATGTTTTGGTGAAACCCTGTATTATCCAGCAATAAAAAATCCCTGAGACTTCGATTTTGACTTCATTTTTCATTCCGAGGAAAATCATGGACTACACCCCACATTTCCTATGATGATCTCATGTAAAAGAATTGCTCAACAGTGCATATATATGTGTTTTCCATGAATATCATGGATATATATTATCTTCAGGTAATTTATCAATGGAAGACATACATTTTTCATCTCCCAGCCATGTCTGTACATGATTAACTGGAACAATTTTCTTCATGCGAAAAGATTTGTTTGAAAAATTAGTTCCAAGAGAATGGAACAATAAATCCCTTTCAGCTTCATGAGTTTGAGGATTAATTACAGAAACATAAATGAAATGTATCATCAAACTATACATTTGATAACATACTAGTACTATTAATAGTGGTGATGTGTTTACTGCAACAAGCTATCAAGACAGTCATGTCAGGCTAAGCAATGCTATTCAGTTGATGACTTGATAGAATTTTTCTCTAATATTTATAAGCGCACCATGCTTTGCTTAGCATGGGATTCTTTGCTACCATGATAAGCACGGCGTGCTTATAATAATGACCAAATTGCGGGATTTGTTCTCATGATCATTCTAAGAGGTGAAAGTTGATCATGACAATCATAAACAGCAGTGTTCCTAATGTAACTATTAAGCACGCCGTGCTTATTTGATGTTGGTCTTCAATGCAGATGTGAGAGGAGTGTGTTATTGGTCTTAGAAAAACAATGAAAGAATGGTCGTGGGGGGTTCACTTGCAATCTGTGAATCCCTCATGATCATTTGTTCTGTGTTTTTCAAAGACCAATGAAATGCTCTTTTTAAAAATGCCTGTAAGCTCAATCAAATTTGAATAAGCACGGCGTGCTTAATCCTTAAGTTACCAACACTGACCATGATGATCCTTGTACACACGGGCTGAACCATATAGGTAGACCGGGGGTATTAACCATCATGCACCCATGTGGCTGATCAATAAGCATAAGGAAACTCAGCTTACGCATTTTCCTAAGAATTCACAGCTCAATGTCCTTATCTTACAAGCACGCCGTGCTTAATACCCACTACCAGCCTGGTCAGCTTAAAATTTGTAGCTCTGCATATAATGCTTCAAATTGATTGTATTTTTATTTTTCCTTATAATCATGAACCTGCTTTTGTCACATTTGACAACCAAAAAACTAAGCCTAATAGCGCCAATAGCACAGCAAGCTTGAATCATAGTATCATGGTGCAAGCCTCTTGAATTTTTGGGAAAGAAAACAATTCAACCGTGAATTATAAGCACTTTTTGCTTAAGATCTTTTATCAGCATTCCCAGTATAAGAATCAAATTATAAACATGCTTGGATTGAAATAAATTCCCTTCATAAAAATTACTAAAGTCTGAATAATTTCAATATTGCATACTTCATGTAGAAAATCTATTTATCCCCTAATTATAAAACTCCTGGATTATGAACTATTAACTAATTATCATTAACACCTTGGTAAGCACTTGAAATGAAAACTTTCTTGAAATATCAATTGAAAAGAATGATAATTGGGGCTTGATAGCGGCACGCCCTTTGGGCGTGCGCACGCCTATCCGCACGCCCAAAAAAAATGGCGTGCAGCCGCTGCACGCCGCTTTGGAAAGGCGTGCAGGGGCTGCACGCCTTTCCCCGCACGCTGCACGCCATGTGCACGCCTACAATAGGCGTGCATACGGTGTGCAGGCGTGCAGGCGTGCCAGACAGGCGTGCAGAGCATGCACGCCTGTCTGAAGGGCGTGCAAAGCCTGCACGCCCTTCGGACAGGCGTGCAGGCTTTGCACGCCTGTTGGCTCACGTAAGCCTCTTGATTTGAGAGGCTTACGTGAGCCGCGGTACCCTTATAAGGGTACCACTCGGTACCCTTATAAGGGTACCGGGTACCCTGGGTACCCTTATAAGTGTACCGGGTACCCTTATAAGGGTACCCTGGGTACCGCGGTACCCTTATAAGGGTACCACTCGGTACCCTTATAAGGGTACCACTCGGTACCCTTATAAGGGTACCGTTCGGTACCCTTATAAAGGTACCTGGTACCTTTATAAGGGTACCGTTTGGTACCCTTATAAGGGTACCGTTTGGTACCCTTATAAGGGTACCGTTTGGTACCCTTATAAGGGTACCGTTTGGTACCCTTATAAGGGTACCGTTTGGTACCCTTATAAGGGTACCGTTTGGTACCCTTATAAGGGTACCGTTTGGTACCCTTATAAGGGTACCGTTTGGTACCCTTATAAGGGTACCGTTTGGTACCCTTATAAGGGTACCGTTTGGTACCCTTATAAGGGTACCGTTTGGTACCCTTATAAGGGTACCGTTTGGTACCCTTATAAGGGTACCGTTTGGTACCCTTATAAGGGTACCGTTTGGTACCCTTATAAGGGTACCGTTCAGTACCCTTATAAGGGTACCGTTCAGTACCCTTATAAGGGTACCTGGGTACCCTTATAAGGGTACTTTGGTACCCTTATAAGGGTACTGTTTGGTACCATTATAAGGGTACCGAGTGGTACCGTTAGGTACCCTTATAAGGGTACTGAGTGGTACCCTTACAAGGGTACTTCGGTACCCTTATAAGGGTACCACTTGGTACCCTTATAAGGGTACCGGGTACCCTTATCACTACAAACATTTCTAATTTTACCCAAAGAAAAAACAACTGTTTGGGTTAGGCAAAATGTTAATTTTTTTCAACAAAATGGCTCAGTAATAAAAATTGAGCAAAACTGAGCATGCTCAGCAAAATTCCCCCAAGTTGCCAGAATGAATAAAATTTATTTCTGCTCAGTTTGTAAAAAAAAAAAAAAATGCTGAGCATGCTCAGTATAGCTTATTTTTCACTTCTGACCATTTTTTGTAAAATTGGGTATATGTTTTGCCCATCACAAGTTCACATTTTCCTTCTGGGTAGAATTGAAAATGTTTGTAGTGTATAAGGGTACCCAGGTACCCTTATAAGGGTACCGAACGGTACCCTTATAAGGGTACCACTCGGTACCCTTATAAGGGTACTGTTTGGTACCCTTATAAGGGTACCACTCGGTACCCTTATAAGGGTACCGTTTGGTACCCTTATAAGGGTACCACTCGGTACCCTTATCAGGGTACCGTTCAGTACCCTTATAAGGGTACCGTTCGGTACCCTTATAAGGGTACCAAGTGGTACCCTTATAAGGGTACTTCGGTACCCTTATAAGGGTACTGAACGGTACCCTGATAAGGGTACCGAGTGGTACCCTTATAAGGGTACCAAACGGTACCCTTATAAGGGTACCACTCGGTACCCTTATAAGGGTACCGTTTGGTACCCTTATAAGGGTACCACTCGGTACCCTTATCAGGGTACCGTTCAGTACCCTTATAAGGGTACCGTTCGGTACCCTTATAAGGGTACCAAGTGGTACCCTTATAAGGGTACTTCGGTACCCTTATAAGGGTACCTGGGTACCCTTATAATGGTACCAAACGGTACCCTTATAAGGGTACCTGGGTACCCTTATAATGGTACCAAACGGTACCCTTATAAGGGTACTGAACGGTACCCTTATAAGGGTACTGAACGGTACCCTTATAAGGGCACCAAGGGGCTCACGTAAGCCTCTCAATTTGAGAGGCTTACGTGAGCCTGGCCGGACAGGCGTGCATGGCCAGCACGCCTGTCCGGCGGGGCCACACGCCGAGCCGGCCGTCCTCATGCCATTTGTAGGCGTGCGGCATGCGGGGGAGGGCGTGCGGGGGTTTGCACGCCTAAAAAAAAAGGCGTGCAGCCCCCGCACGCCTTTTTTTTAGGCGTTTGGGGGGGCATGCGCACGCCCTTTGGGCGTGCCGCTATCAAGCCCCATGATAATTGTTTTCCTAAAATTCCTTCCCATCAGTAAACATAATGCTGAATAGGCCTCCCATTGAACAATGCTCTCAAAGCCTAGAATCACCTTACTCCAAATCAATTTCAGCATCTTTACACAGAAGAGGCATGCAGATCATATGCCTCTTCTGGAATTTTTGATGGGTATGATCACAGTATCAAAATTATTCAGCATCATCAACCTGGAGTTAAGGCCAAATTTCCAAGCGGTTCAATTATGCAAAATGTTATTTATGAATTCCTCAGATGCAATTATGCTATGATATGATTATGTGCTAGTCAGAACTCTGAACAATTGATTTATCAAATAAATTTCAGGATTTCATCAATATGTTGAAATATCAACTGGTTTTAACTGTGGAAATGATTATTGGGTGAAGCAGGCGGGAATTGTAGGATACTGGAATGGTATTTTTCATATTTACATCTTGCAACAGCCTACTATTTAGATTCAAATGATCATTTCAATGAGAAAATGTACACATGTACAAGTAGATGGACAAGCCCACCTCATCATTGGATATTATTGGACCAATGAAAAACAATTGACATAAACCAGGTTCAATCATCCAGGTTATTAGTATACCAAGACTTCACTCTGTGAGTTCCTTTTACTCAGATTATATGACTGCATGGGAAAGTACATCTTATTAACTTTGACGATGTCAAAAACAATGATAAAATCCATCAAACATTTCATCAAGGTGTTCTTTCAGGATTGGATAACTCATTGAATGGAAAATATTATCTTATCATAATAACAAGATCACCTCATGTGATGCAAAGAACTTGAGAAAAGCTTCATATATCACATGTATCTGAAGTTAATCAAGAGGACAAAAATGGACTCACGGTGAACCTCAGTTGTAACTCAAATATAGGATTATTGAATGGAGCTTCATCCCAGTGATCAGTCCATCAGAATTGAAACCCACTCCCACTTCCTTCTCACTCCAGAAAAGTCACATTGAAGAGTGCTTGACTATCTACCTACCACTGTTTGTAAATGGTTCCAATTCCTGCTTGATCTTTTTGCAAATCCACACATATTTTTGTATTTCCTTTTGATTACCTGAGCTGTATGTTTTGATCCTTTGGTGGAAATCTGATTCTTGATTCATCATTCAGTCAAACTCCTATGCCCCTTGCCCTGTGACCTCAAAATCCTGAGCCTCATAAAAAACATGTTATTCCACACTTGAGTACATCTTCCTATCCCAAAGTTACTTCCCTGAGAGGGAGTCACAACATTCCCTCCTTGGAAGGCCTTGCTAGCAATATATCTTCATTTTCTTCTCACATTTAATTATCTCATGTGTATTCATGTATTATTACCCACTCTTCCCAAATGAACAAATATTAATTGGTTTCCCACCTTTTGATGGTTTCTCAAATCATCCCTACAGACATTGTGATTGGAAGGAGAATATCAATAGCATGAGGAAACCCCACAATTCAGAAAAAGGAAAAGGAAATTGGCTTCTCTTTTTTTTCACAAGTTGAATATTCCTTCATTGCAAACTAACTTTCCTTTTTATTCATCCAGAGAGCTGGAATCTTCCTTGTCAGAAACAAAAAAAATCAGATGATGGTGTGTGCCCTTGTATTTAAATTTTGAACAATATTTGATTCTCAGGACTTACCACTAAAACCAAATCAAATGGCCAGGTTAACTTTTTGAGAGTTGTGCTTTGTCAATCTGCAGTTTTTTCAATGATGGAAATATGGAATTGTTCCCACACTTGGGATTAGTTCCTGATGTCTGTGATCAGTGATTCAGCTCAGAAAAGTATCTTGGACAAAATGATTCCAAGGGCCTAATAGTCAAGATTATTCTTCTGTAGAAGAAGAAAGTCCAATAGAGCATAGTGAATCCCAAGGAGGTAAGTAGTGTTTTTTGCCTCACCTTTTTTCTCTGATCTATGCCCTCCTTTTTGAATTTCTACCACTCAAAGTACAAATTAATGGTTGGTTGCCCTTTTAAACTCCCCTTATTGTCTCCTTGGCAAAGAAGGTCTTACAAACTCCCACTTTCACTCCACCCTTCATAATTCCCCTGTTGCTTCCAGGTCCGCAGTGATTATGGTATACAAGGATTGAATGTATGTTTTCACTTATTGTGCTCAGTTTTGCTACAAAAAAACAGCTCGCTGCTAGTCAGGTGCACTGGTCTATTGTCTCAACATTCTTGTCTTCCAACATTCACTCGCTTGGGAATCCTCCTACCCTCCCAGCCCCCTTTGCGCACTAGTTTTTCAACTTGAAAGCCTGAGGATTTGCTGAGCCCCCCCTGTGTACGTGTAATCACCTCGGGCTCTTTCCACATTTAAACCATTTCGCTTTGGTTTGGCTTACCTCAGCGATCCTCATTGCTTGCCGTTTGACCTCTTGCTTCATTGCTGCGAAACTCGTCATCCAGCGCCTGTCGCCTGGCTACTCAATGTAAGTCCATCTCTTCTTGCTCATTGACACCTCTTTCCAATCGTGATTGCCAGCAGTATTGTCTTGTCCACTGACCTCTCTTCTTCCACCCCTTGCAACACAACACATTACCATTGTGCTTCAATCGTTTTGCTCCCCTACCAGCCAGCATTGATTGATCAATTATTTGCTGACCAAAGGCAAAGCAAGGTGAGCAAGCTCCTCTTCCCATCTCGCCCCGCAAATCCAATCAGGCCGACCAAACTTCTGTCTTCCATCGTCGCTAATGGCACTCTTTTCCCATTGCCCACCACTGTGAAAGAGCTCTTACAGCTCCCCCTGGTGAGTCAGTCAAGTATATGTAATCATATGACATCCTCTGATCTCGGCAACGCAACCCTTTAAGTCCCTAGGTAACCCTTGTCAAACCGGTTTCTCCTGACCAAGCTTCATCTTCCTCGCTGGCCTCTCAAGCAGACGTACGTAATTTACAATTGCTCGTATCCCCAATTGTCCCTTGACACGCTTGACTGTACTAATAACATGCTATTTGATAACCCCACAATCAAACTCGTGAATCCAAAGAAAACACCAACATTACATCACAGGATCTCTGACTACCTTGCTCTTCCTCAAGACGCGAGCTTCCTGCTCTCACTCACTACGCAAACGGCCTCGCTCTTGCTTGATTTGTGTGTTGCATGTGTCCACCCACAGAGCACACTGCTATTCTCTTGTTCGGCAAAGTTTACACGTCAGCACCATCTCTCTAAACTCCACGCGCTCTTGAAGCCTTGCTAGCTTATCCAACTAAACTCCTGCCGTCCTCACATCTTCATGACCTCAGAGTATTGTTTCCATCCCCCATTATTGCTACTCGCTTCTTCATTGTTGTGGCTCCCGTGGACCGTGACTGATTTTGTACTCAGAGCAATAGGGTAAGTCGCCCGTTTCTCTCTGACAGAATCCCTCATCTAAAATCCCTGTTTTGTCTTCTTAGCCAATCAACATCCAAAATATCTAAGCTGGTGCCTCAAGACCTTTGCTCCTCCCTGGAGCTACGCTTTGTGAGTCCATGGATTGATGATCCAGTTTGACTTATATGCAACCCAACGCTAATGTGATGTTTAGTCACTCCTCCAATCTTTAGCTGCCTTCATACACGTAGGCCATGTTGACACCATCAAACAAACCCGGCCGAGTGGACCCCCGGGGTAGACCTGTCTTGTCTGGGGAATGCACGGTTCCCCAGTCCAGCAGGTCTTTTAAGGGGGGCTCCACTGGGTCCTGCTCCACCATCGCGCCAAAGCCTTCCATCAACCCGGCCACTTGCACATCCCATACAATCAATAACCAACGCCAAGTGGACCCCCGGGGTAGACCTGTCTTGTCTGGGGAATGCACGGTTCCCCAGTCCAGCAGGTCTTTTAACGGGGGCTCCACTGGGTCCTGCTCCACCATCGCGCCAAAGCCTTCCATCAACCCAGCCACTTGCACATCCCATACAATCAATAACCAACGCCAAGTGGACCCCCGAGGTAGACCTGTCTTGTCTGGGGAATGCACGGTTCCCCAGTCCAGCAGGTCTTTTAAGGGGGGCTCCACCGGGCTCCCCTCAGATCAGAAAAGACACCTTTCACCCCCCAAGTACCCATCCAAGACGGCCAAGCGAATCGCTAAGTTGGCACGGCGGGGACTACGAGACTCAATAGTCCAACCTCATTTCATCAGGATCTCTCCATCGGAGGAGATCATTTCGCCAAAGCCACTTGAGACCCTTCCTCATATTGGCAAAAAGAGTAGGAATCTGGTCTGTCGCCAAGGGGGTGGCCCCTACTTCATCCTCAAAACTCACTCTTTCCCCGACGACCCTCTCCAACAGCCATCACCTACTTTTCTCAAACTCTCTGAAATCATCTCTGATCTCTACAAGATGGCCCTCCACCGTCAGCCCATCACAATCAATTCGAACCTCTTGAATGGAAAGATGTATGCAATTGGCTTTTGTCAGGGCTCAGATCGACGCAAATCAGGTGGTTAGTCTTTTCCTTTCTTTCTTTTTTGTTTATTTTGATACTTTACTAACAAATGATCTTTTTGAAGGGACATATGCTCGGGACCGCGACATTAGTATTGAGGAATCGGTTGTGGATAGTGCGTTGTGGAAGAAGCTCAATGGCCACAATGATTTCATTGCAAGCCGAATAAAATCTCTATCACAATCTGCGTGGGCCAAAAACCACAAGGTCGCAAGGGATTACGCCATCCCCAACTGGAGTCAAGAAGAATGGATTGAATTCAAAAAGGATCTCAAGTTCGCTGGTAATGTAACAGTTACCATGGACGACTTCTACAATAAGGTCCATCAGGATAACAAGGACCTCAACCCCTGTACGTATGGATTTTTCTCTTTCATAGACAGAGAAACAGGTAACCCCATCCCCCCTCCTTTGCAAGAAAGAGGATTTGGGCTCCATTTCACACGTCACGCAGTCTTAGTTGATTTTGTTTATGCAAACGGGATTGTTGAAGTCCTCTGGCAGACTACTGAGTTTGAGCATTGTACTACCCCTCCTCCTCCTCCTCTCCAAAGCACTGACACACATACTCACTTTGGATGTTCCTTTCAAATCAACAAGAAATTAGGCAATGCTTCTCTTAAGTTCAAAGGTGCTAGTGAAAAGACAATCAAGAGAAAAACCCTATGTAAAAGTCAAAGATATGCTCTCTGATCTCCATTTTTTAATTCAATTGTTATTTTTTTCTTAATCTTCTATTTTGAATGAATAGAGCATGGTGTTTATTATCCTATGCTGCTCGTAAACCTTTTTGTCATCTTGATGAAATTCATTACAAATCATCTCCTCATTCATGAGCTACATTATCAAACTAGTTTCCAATGATTTTGATCTTGTAACCATCATTTTTTTCATGATATCTCCTTAGGTAATGCATCATATATGAAGATGATGGATTAAATTTCAGGGGTATGTTCAACCTCAAGTTTGAGCTGAAGGTGAAAATGGGAAATCATAAGGATGTAAGACATTACAAAAATGAGCATAAGAATACAAAATTGAATATTAATGATTGTTATGGTGATGATGATGAATGATGATGGTGATTATGGTGATTATGATGATGATGATGAGAATCATAATAGGAATACACAATAATGCAGAAGAACAAAAAGAGCACTTATAGGAAGAAGTAGAGGAAGCACAATAATAAGAATGTAGAGATAATAACAGGAAGAATGAGAACAATATACAGAATTAGAAAATAATTAAGAATCAGAACAATAATCAGAACAAAAATAACAAAATAAGAAAAAGAAGAAAAAGGTGAACATGTTGTTGATGATGATGAATGAGAAGGAGAACAAGGAAATTAAGGGGAGGAAGGAAGGGAAGAAGGAGGAGAAGAAAAACCACAACAGCAATGGTAATAACACTAATAACATTAAGGATGAGGAGGGGTATGAGAAGAATAAGAACAATATTCATAATCACTACTCCACAAGAATGATCAATGTGAGAGCAAGAAGAAGAAAAAGAAGAGCAATAAACAGAAGAACAAGAAGAAGCAGAGGAATAATTGGATAAAACATAGCATTAATCATTATGATGAATGAAATTGGTAATGTGTATATTATAGTCACTGAAAATGGAGAAATCCAAAGTATAGGAAGTACAAATAAATTCTAAAATTTTGAGAAATAAAGATGACAATGCTCAATTAACCATTTTTATGATCAAATTGATTGATTTGATAGCATCTATGAGAAAGGAAAGATGGTCATGATAAAAAAAGCACCATGATTTGATTACTTCCTTTTCTCATGAAAGCAACTAAAATAATAAGAGTGAAACTCATTACACACATAGTTATTCTCACAGTAATTGCTATGAGGACAAGAGGTCTATGGATAGTTTGAGAAAAAAATACATACTACTTGTAATGATGAGAAAAATTAGGGTGAGCAGACCAATTTTAACCAAAATAATCTAATTGAGGATGATGATAATCATAATCATGATCAGGAGAGAATATGGTGGATTGATCATGATGATAAGGATGGTGATGAAGTGAACAACTTGAAATTGGTGGATGCATTGAAAAATTCTGAGGACTCATGATACCAACTATACAGTCAGATTTTTATTTCCATTTGGGTCACCCATGTGATGATCATAAATTTTTCATCAGATGATGACTTATTATTATCTTTCTAAAATTTTATGCAATTTTGTCTATGTTTGATTTTTATTGATATTAAATCATCAGAATCAATTGGATCATCCATTCCATTTTAGACCTCTTGTCAAAGGTAGCCTTGGATTCAATAATTCCAAATCCTCAAATAAATCAAATGAGTAAAGCAATTGGATAATAGGAATTTTCTCTTTATATTTTTGTGTTCATGCCATTATTCATAATATTTGGAATAATTGATGGTTCGGAATGTTCCCAATTCATTTTTCAAAAGTGATATCATTGTTTTTTGTGAATCACCCCAGTCAAGTACAAGATCACTAATATTGAATGAAACAGGAAATATGAATCCAAAGGATATTTTTGTCAAAAGCTTATTCTTATTTACAAACCCTGTAAGTGAAATACTGACCAACCACATGAAAGAGAATATTATAGTAGGGGGGAAAGCTGGTTTATTGCCTGATCCTCTCACTTTTTTCAAAAGAAAAAAATTCCTTCTTTTCATGCTTGCAGTGGTTCATCTGTTGCATATAAATATCAATTGAGCTTGCTGTTATGGCATTCTGAATGGAAATCAGATGAAAATTTAACCAACTACTCAAAAATGCATTCAAAGTAGATTATTGAGTCAAATCCTATGTAAATTATGTTCAATGAACTGAAATGGTCCCCCCTGCAAAGCTTCATCCTGATCAATTACACAAATTCTTAGCCTGATCTACAGGGCTTCCAAAAACTCATCATTTGATAGTTTCCTAATTTCTTCCCCCCCCCCCCCCCCCCCCCCCCCTCTTCAGTCCCATTGGCTGCATTTCAATGGTGAACACATGATTTATTCAGTTAAAGGATTCAGTGATCAAGACTCAGAGTGCTTAACGCCCAATAAATACATTCAATTATTTTGCAGGTCTAATGGCTGAGTTGTTTATTACACAGTAATCATGATTTCATTATGGTATTCACCACTTATGATACTACTCTGTTATACAAAATTAATAATATTTTTTAACTTTTAAACAAAGTCTTTGGAGATTATAATGTCTTGAACATTGTTTGGTTTCAGTAGCCAGACAAATTCCTGTGAAAATAAAAACAATGAAGGGCTGGATATGTTCAGAGCTTGTTTATGTCCAGAATCAAACCTCTCCTCAATTGATAACATATTCAATCCTAATTAAACATCAAATTATATCTTGAATTAACATATTTTAACATGGAGCTCCCCCATTTAGATGGATTTAAATCATCCATTCATGACTTGTGTTGGTTCAACCATCATCCTTCCTCAAAAAAATCCCACACTAGCTCATACTGAAAACACAGCATTGTAATAAATGAAGGTTTGGAGAACCAATATGGAAAATTTCACATGCTCCACTCCTTCCATCAGCATCATCAACTTCTGCATGAATACAAGTGGTTCAGATGTCAATCTTACATCCACTGCCTTCATTAGGAGTTAAAAATCATCTCACATGTAGAGGGTTACTATCTCTTGATCTGTGACCTAACATGATTCTACCCTCATCCCTCTGTCCACTGTGAAAATGTACCAATCTTATATCTTTGCAGATGTAACTTTTCTCAAGAGTAATTTTTACTTCATTCCTACTCAACTGATATGTTATAAAATGCCTGACCATGGCTGTTTACCTTGGCCGAGTTTCAATATTATTACCTTCTTTGACCTGCCATTGTCCAAAAAAGTTTGGTTGTAAGTCCCAGCCTCCAGCTTCTATCATAGTTTCATGAAGAACTCCCAGGAAGGAAATTCTTCTTACCTGAATTATACCAAACAGCATCCCAATCTCACTTTTTTTATGTTTCATTTATTCTAGTAAGTTTTTATTATGAACATGTATTGAATTTTGTCTGATTACCTTCAATATCTCATCATGTGAAGAATTCAAGGCCAAATATATAGCACATGGAGCACACAGCCTCAATGAAATTTTTGATGATGTTGGAATTTTAGAAAAAAATTGGACAAGATATATCTTGCTTGAGCATTGCTAGAAGAGTGCTCCCAATCAAGTTGAAATTTATGGTTTATTTTCAAGACAAAGCTGACATAATTACAGGGGTGTTGATGGAGATTTGAACAATTTCCTGCTGATCAATCCATGCAAGTGAAAACTTAGTGAATACTCCAAATGGTGCACAAGCAGTCATCTAATAATTTCTGTGTTTATTTTTCAATTTTTATAACAGTTAAAATTCTTCTGCCAAGTGCACCATGAAGACTGGTACAAGCTATGGAAAAGCAAAAGTTGTTAATTTTTAGGGATGGGATCTGTGTAGAATGAATTCATCTTGGATTCAGAAGCCAAATTTTGATTTTTTCACTTATCCAGTTGGCATTTTAGAATTTTCTGTGCAATCATTTTGGATAGGATATGGGGTATCAAATAGAGAAAATCCAAAATTCAAAATCAGTGAACTGTTTCTACATTTCAATTCACTTCCCAGGATATTGAATCATTTTACATTGTAATTATATAATTATTAAATGGTGGATTCATTGAAAACAGTAAATTAAAAAAGTTTCCAATGTCATCATATTTGATACTGCCTAGCATCAAAAAATTTTCAGAAGAAAATATTTTTCTATGTTTCCTTATCAAGCATTCCATCAAAAAAAGATTGAATGCAGAATTAATGATTATGTGGATCAGAAAAGAAATAGGCCAATGGAGATCCATGATAAATGAAAGGTCTGATGTGCACTCTTTATGCTAATGAGTTAAAGATAATAGTAGTTATTTTAATCATGGATGAACAAAATTCTCCTTCTCAGATATGCTATTACTCAATGCATTTTATGTGTATATAGAAGCAAAAACTAAATCAAGCATCCCCCCACATTGGACAAGGCATTTGAAAACCATGATAATTATAAAGAATGGATTGCTGCTCCAGATTCATCAGTGTTGCAAAAAATAATAAATTATCTGCTTGAAGTTGACCAATAAGCTTGGATGTAATTACATTTATGAATTCCTTCAATTCAATTCAATCAAAATTGCTCATTAATCACAATGAATCTTTATCCTTTCCATTCTAAACTTCCATCATATTTTCTATTCTATGGTAGCACTATTCAAAGTAATTCAATCTGGTGTTTTTCATTACTATGTGCATCAACATAAGTTTGAATATAGGATGCATTTTTCAAGTGCTTCAATTGAATTGAATTTAAATATTATAATTTATGTTGACTATATCAAATCTTGTGGGAGGAACTCATCATGTATAATCCCATAAATCTTTGTGTTCATACTCACTCATTTCCTTATCCCATTGGCTCACATGAATTGCCTTTCTTTTTTGTCTCAAGATGTTATCAAAAGAATGAAGATTTCAGTCATTAATCATACAGTATATCTATAAAATCAATGGTAAGTCAATTCATATAATAACCATTACACCAAAGGCAAAGCAATCAAAAATGCAGCTAATGAAAATATCAATGAAAAATTTAATTCAACCTATTGTGTTTTTTTCAATTTTCAAAAACTGAGCAAGTATATTATCAAAATAAAAACAAGTCAAAAAAATTTCCAAAAATTATCCATGTAATGCTACTGCATAAAAATAGTTTTGGAAAACTCGTGGAAATCAATTTAGTGGTGAAAGATTACTGGTACATAACAGTGAGATAGAATGAGAGATATGGCTTGGATCCCATTAGGATCATGTATATATGCT
>PGCI01000580.1:0-26024 GCA_002873125.1 Puccinia coronata f. sp. avenae | reverse complement strand
TGGTTTTCCTTTAGTTTTTTTTTTTTTTTATATATTGCCAAACTGGTAACAGATAAACTTCTGGCAGGTCAATTTTCTTCCAGATTGGTATCAGCTAAGCTTCTAGAAGGTTGACTTGCTTGCAAAGATGGTACCAGTTAAGCTGGAAGGACATCCTGCTTGTTGAGCTGGTGTAGCTGAGCTGGAATCTCAGCCTGCTTGCTGAGCTGGTACCAGATGATATGGAATGTCAGCCTGCTTGCTGAGCTGGAAGCTCAGCCTGCCTGCTGAGCTGGACCCGCTTGCTGAGCTGGAAGCTCAGCCCACTTGATGAGCTGGAAGTTCAGCCCGCTTGCTGAGCTGGAAGTTCAGCCTGCTTGCTGAGCTGGTACCAGCTCATCCGGATAGTCGTCCTGCTGAGCTGCTACCAACTCATCTGGCCAGTCATCCTGCTGAGTTGTAACCAGCTCATTTGGCTGGTCATCCTGCTTTCTGAGCTAGTAACAGCTCAGGTGGCAGGTCATCTTTCTTTCTGAAGTGGTACCAGTTCAGTTGGCAGGTCAGCCTGCTTATAGTACCAGCTCATCTGGCAGGTCAGCCTGCTTGCTCAGCTGGTACCAGATCATCTGGCAGTTCTGTTAGCTTGCTGAGCTGGTACCAGATCAGCTTGAAGGTAAGCCTGTTTTAAATTCCAGCTGAGCTTCTACAAGCTCAGCAAGCAGGAGGATCTAACAGCTGAACTCGCACCAACTTGGCAAGAAGGCTGACCTGCCAGCTGATCTGTTACCAGCTTAGAGCAGACTGACCTGCCAGCTGATCTGGTACCAGCTCTGAAAGCAGGTTATCCTCCAATCTGATCTGGTACCAGATCTGAAATCAGGTTAACCTGCCATCTGATCTGGTACCATCTCTGAAAGCAGGTTGATCTTGAATTTGATCTAGTAACAGCTCTTCAAGAAGTTTAACCTTTCTGGAAGGTTTTCTGGTTCCAGCTCAGCAAGCAGATCAACCTGCCAGAATCTGAGCAGGTACCAAATTGGCAAGCCGGTTAAACTGCAAACAGCTGAGCTGGTATTAGCTCAGAGAGCAGGTCAACCTTCCAGAAGTTGAGCTGTTACCACCTGGGCGGAAAAGAGAAATTGCACAGAGAGGAGAATTAAGGCCTTGTTTGGCACCAATATAATTTCAGGTGAAAAAATGGGCAATTAAATCTATAAAAAAAAACCAAAAATGTGCAACCAAATTTTTATGAAGTCAACAGCAACCACTTCCTTCATCCATATCAACATTGAATTTGAGTTATTAGGCCATAAAAAGCACTGCGGTGTTTGAAGAAATTTTTGAAGTGGAAGGTTATGGATGTTCTTCTTGACTAATTTTCACAAACCCCATAAGTCTTTGAGGAATGTATCATGTCATTCTCTGAACGAAATTTTCAAAAAATTAGTTTTTATTTATCAGTATTCCTACTTCTGAAGTTACAGATGTACCATGGAAATAACCGGTTTATGTGCTTTCCTGATTATTCTTATCTGAAGATCAAAATTAACCATGACATGGTTAGAGATACGAACCATTGGATACAAGTGAGTGAAAGATGTAAATGACATGATGAGCTTCTTCTGAGATGTAGTCCATCATTTTTGATGCAATGAATGATCGACACAGGATATCATGGAGGTTGTTATAGCAAGGTAATTGATGAATTATCTTGCTATATTCATGAACACCACATGCACGTGAAGTTAAGCTAACTCATCAAGGAATTCAGCAACAAAAGGAAATGGTTTGATTTAAAAGACATAGATTTCAACTTCACAATATAAAAAGGAAAAACTAACAACATATATCTAAGACGAGACAGTAGGGTTTGATTCATGAGTACTGAAGTTAAGATAGTCATGAGCAATGCACAGAGCTAGCTTATGACGAGTTGGCACAATGACTTTGGAAGGATCATCAGGGGCATTACGTATCAAAGAGATGATTTGGCAAATGTATGTACCAAGGTTAATTCAGATTTCTTCATGAGCGGAGGATTGTGTCTTGGATTGCTGGTGAATTTCTTGAAACATGAGGAAGATATCCAGGCAATCACTTTTAGAATTTTGTTGGTGATCCCGAGTGGCACAGAAGATTCCACGAATTCCAGATAGCAAATACAAGACAAGGGGGAAGTGGTTCTGTTGACTTTTGATTTGAGTAATGGATTTTCTGTCTGAAGCAGCCGTTTTGGAAATTGCCTGGGAACTTGAAACTTTCTGCTTCTTGCAAGAATTTGGGTTTTTCAATGTATCAACTGCGTGGGCTTGGATGATCGTGTACTAAGACATCATCATTCCTATGATGATTTTGCAAAGTTTTTCTAGGGAATTGCTAGGGAAGCTGACAGGGGTGTTCTTTGAGGCGTCCGGGTCTTCCTGAGAAGCGTCATCATTGTTTGTAATTTGAGGGAGCAACGGCATGGTGTCATCCTTCAGAGAATTCAGCCACAATAATACAATTGCATGTTGTCGGAGGGCTGTAGGGGCTGAATCAACCTGGGGTGCTTTGGGGCTTTTGTCCGAGACTGGAGCTTGCTGGAATTCATTATGTCCTTGATCCATTTTTCATAGTCAAACTTCTCTTTTTGGTATATAAAATTGGCTGTTGGAATCTTTGTGATGTTGGGAGCCAAAAGTCGTGCATTCAGGAAATATTCCATAGCTGTCCATCCGATCTGCCATTTTTCCTTTTTAACATGCCCGACCAGGAATGTATTGGCAATCTGATGAATCTCTTCACAAATGGAGTCGGGTTTAACAAGAGAGAATGTATCGGGGTCGATTGGAGAGGAAGATCTGGCAGGAGGTTGACCATTAGTATTGTCCAAATTTAATGCTGGTGGCACTGACTGATGGTCTGGATTGTCGTCAGAATCTTCATTGTAATTGCTTTTGGATTCAGCATCGGAAAGCAATGATGAGTCTGAGTGATTTCTGGATTTTGGGGTGGATGCGGAGGTACCACAAGGATTGCATCTGGAGTTTTTGCGCTTGCGCTTCTGGGGGGATCCACTTGGAGGGGGGTAGAATTGTGGGAACGAGCTGAAGTGAGACAAAGTACCCGGCCTGTGGGGTGTGAGGCTAACTGAGTCTGAGATTCAACTTCGTTTTTGACAGAGTCCAAGGTGGTGGGAGCTGCATTGCCTTCAACATTTGCTGGATTGGTTGATGGATTGTTGGATTGATTGGGAGGGTTTTCAAGAGCACCTGCAGGTGATGCATTTGTAGTTTTGGTGGAAGATTGGTCTGTTTGTTGGTTAGCATTCAAAGGTGCTTTATTTGACTGACTAGTGGATCAGGAGATATGCAAGGTAATTGAGATAGGTTGATTTTTTTTTTGGTAGGCTTTTTGGTGATCTTGGTTTGATCAGTAGAGGCGGTTTGGGAAAAGTTGGGTTGAGGGGATGCCTTGACGGTAAGACGCTCGTCAATCAGGAGGGTTTTGGTTTCCTCATATTCTGCAAATAGGAGGTCAGTATTGGTGAATGTTGAGATGATCACAGGCCAGCTTCTTACCTTTACGGATTCCTTGAATACAATCCACAATACCTTCAAAGTCCTTCTTGAGTGACCTCAGGATGCGTAATTCCAAGCAAGAACAAGTAAAATCTTGCACCTTGACAAAGTTATTGAAGAACTCCTCCTCGCTTATCTCCTGGATTTCAGATCCAAGGAGTGGTTCAGCTGCGTTGGAGCCTTGGTTGGAAGGAGTGGGTTTGGAACTTGAGCTCATTGGTTTTTGAGGATTGCTGGATGGGAATGACTTGTTATAGGCAGTAGCTTCTGAAGTGTGATGAGGGGGAGGAGGGTTTGATTGTGAGATTCTAGTGATTCAAGGGAGAAAGAGTTGGTGGAGGAGGTTGGATGGGCTTACCTGGTGGTGGGGTGACTTGACGGTTTTCCTGAGGAGTGGGATTTCTGGCTGCAACCTCAGTTGATCCATTGACAGGATCATTTTGAATAGTGTCCGACATTTGCATGTTTGTGAAAGGTGAATAGACCCACAAGTCTTAAAATTTATATTTAGTATAGAGGGCACTCAAGGTATAGGAGGAAAATAAATGGGGGCAGGAATTGGTGGGAGGAAAGGAGGGCAGACACACCTTTTTATATTAAGGGAATCAAGTCCCTCCTGGGAAAACTAGAGGTGGCCGATGAAAATGGGGATGGGGCCCTTTGTGAAAATAGTAGTGTTTAATGCAGTGCTGATGCCGCGGCAACATGTGCATTATGGTAGATCCATAGATAAAAAGGCATGATGATGCTTTGTTTGTGCTCAGGATTTTAGATTCCAACCAACAGATTTTATTTGGTTTTGATCACATAGTGCACAGAACCTTATATATGGAAGGTAGAATACGTAAACTGTATTAGAGTCTGATGTAAGCAGTGAACCATGTGGTACAATGGATTTAAGATTCATCGTGAAAGGGTACTCTTCCCCATCCAAATCATAAAGTGTGGCGTGATGTGCAACAAGGCAAAGGGATCTGAACGAACGGGGTTAATTGGGGCAGTCACTAAGCATGGCGTGCTTAAATCCACCATGTCTCTGATTGTAGGTTGAGCAAACCAATCAGAGACGTGGTGGTTTTAAGCACGGCATGCTTAATGATTGACTCAGACCTGCATCTGAAGTATGGGAATTGGAAAGGTGTGGGATTGCAATGCATCATTTGATGGCACAGAATAAAACAGGAAAGTTGACCAATTGATTAATGTTCTACCAGAAAAGTACCTTTCCTCAGACACAGGAATGCAGATTCCAGGGGGACTGGGCATCGTGATCAAAAATGGGCAGACGGCTTGAATATCAAGGGTGGCTAATCAATAATAACCTCAACTGGCTGTGAAGGAAAATTTTTTAGGTGCTATTATCCATGAAGATTGGAGCTCATGGATAGATGCTTACTCTCTTGGATCGTTTGGCAGAGGACCCAGGGGCACTAGTTGATCCCCTGGCCTTTGGGGCCAGTTGCGGTTTTTTTCCAGGGCTGGAGCCTGGAGAGGGAGAATTGTTCCAGGGTCTAGCAATTGGGTCTGAAGGATTTGATGAGTTGGGAGGTGAAAAAGCTTAAGGTTAGTGGTAAACTCACCTTGTCCTAAATGCTTCCAATGTTCAGCCCATATCTCTCTGATCTTGGGGACCTCGTTGAGGGGGATACCCTTTTTGGCCGCCTCTTCGTTCCACTTGAGTTGAATATCCTTTGCTGCAAACCAGTTTGTTGCCTTGATCATGGGTTCGTAGTATTTGCTGGTTGTACTTATGGGAGTTAAGACTTGTTCTTTGATTTGATTATTGGTGATAAGTGCTGGCTCCCACTTCTCAACAAGGGAACTCATCTTTTTTTCAACATCCGCAAGCCATTTGTATTGAGATTCAATTTCAGATTCCTTTTTTGCGTATTTATCATGTTTCATCCGGCTAGGGGAAGACATGCCAAAAAAGTAATAAGTTGGGAGACTACGTTGATGGGAAATTCCTGGCAAGATGGACTAGTTTGGTGCTGGGAGATTATACGTTCACGACCCTTGGCATTCTATGATTGCTACCATGGGGTGTTTGTGAGGAGGTCATGCAGGTGATCGGAATTGTTTGGTGTTCAGACATTACTGCATCATTGCTGGAAGCCTTTGTGGCTTGGATGTTAAATACATTCAAATTCCAGGCCTGGCGATATACCAGGATAGTAAGGTGAGTGCATCTCAACAGTGCATGTGATGGAACTTTGGGAAAATACGCAAAAGCATTGGAAATACTGTAGAAAAAATTTTCATATCTCTTGCATAATGAACAAAAGACACAGCAATCTGAATGTCATGATCACATGTACAAACCAAATCAAGTAGGATTCCAAGAGACAGATCTTGGATGCAACTAGGTGCTGACATGTTATTCACCAGATTTGCAGAGAGGCTTTAAGGAGGGGAAGCTCCCTCCCAAGTGAGTCTGAAATTTGATGTATCCACCTCTGTCCCCTCAGGGCACAGAGGTGGATATATCAAAGATACAAGCCAGATGACTTGGAATTATGTGGAGTATTTTTGCATGTGACCCTACATATCAATCAAAGTATGAACATTGTCAAGACCCAATAGAGGGATCTTAGTGAGGTCATGGACAGGGGCTATGTGTTGCAAACAACAGTTTTAAAACCATCATTTATGTTGGCTTCCAAATGAGTCGGCCAAACAACTATGCCGATTGACCAGAAAACCAAACCTATCAGTGGCACATTGGGTTTAGGGGGCAATGAGGAATGCCAAATGGATGATTTGGCAATTCATACATGTATTAACATTCAAATGATTCTTTTGAAGACTGAGGAACGTTGAACACACCATTTCTGTAGCAAGTCTCATCGAAAATGGGCAACCATTAAGCATGTGGTTGATCAAGCAAAAATGAATTTGAGGTGGATCCACTGAATACAAATGATTGGTCAATCTCCAAGATACAGAGGGCCCCCTGAACGTTTATCCATGTCTGCATGAATATTCTGCATCAATGGCCAAAGACTTTCCAAATACAGCTTTCAATCAAGGGAGAAGATTTCAGGACCTTCATTGTCCAACTTCTGTCTTACAGAGGAAATGTTTGATCAACTCAGTACTCAATGAAATTCGCAACCAAACATGTTCTCAAAGTCATCCCCTGCACGCAGACCCACTTGCATGTCCCTCAAGCAAAAATCATTTGCTTATCGGTGACAAGGTCCCTAAAACAAAATGTAGAGGTGACACAGCCAAAGGAAGATTTACCATCTTATGAGATAAGGAATATGTATGGACTCAATTTCATTATAGTTGGTCCCTTAAAGATCAAAACACCTACATATATAGCTACCTGATTATCTTCCCACAACGGCCACCACCCACCACCACATCATAAGCATAATCAATTCCATTTTTAGTCTAAGCTATTTGAAAATGGTCAGCATAAGATACAGATATAACACCAAAGCCATTGCGGATTACTTCCAAGCATGTTTTGTGTCTATTGAAGCCTTGTTAGATACATTTGAGCCCAACACTGAATATGCCAAATCAACTGAGCAGATGGTTGCTGTCAATGTTGGAAATGCTTTACAAGTTTTAACAATGCAGGAAACTATTTCTAGGCACTGTTATGATCTGCACATTGTTTTATCATTGATTCCAGACGTATTACTTATTTGAAACATGCGTAGATTGAAACATGGCAGAGGTGACATCTTCTCTTTCTACTTACAAATGTTAAAGAGCTGATTGATATTGAACTTTACAGACCCTGTTATCATCGTGGGATGGAAAACTGAAGCAGAACGTAGGGAAGCTATACGTGGGGCAGCAAATGTACCAAATGGGATTGACCATTAGATTAGTGCTTATGGAAATGCAAAATATCTTCATTGGTGAGTAACACATCATGACTAGCATATTGAGAATTTTTTACCAAAGATTGATATTATCAAGATGAAATTTTGTCTCATTTAATTATGTTTTCCTCTCCGAGAACTATATCCAAAAAACTACCAGAAGACTTTGAGGGCAATTTTATATTTCATGACTACGTTTAGTTGGAACTTCTACTTGATGTAATTTCAATTCATTTCATCCCCCAAAAAATATCCTAAATACTTCCCCCCTAGGATTTCAAGCCTTCATTTTTTACTTCTATTTCTATATCTGGATCATGCCAGATTTGTACTCCACCATGGTTTCCAGGCTTAAGAATTTACCTTCAGAAAAGCAACATCTTAAAAAATTGTCACAGTGTCTTTCATTTCATGATGGATAAAAAAACCATAGATTTCACCATGTTAGAACTTGTCAGCTTGCTACTATGTCAGAGCCAACCTGACAAAAGTAACATACAAACAAATGAAAAGAGAAATTATTACTAAGACCCATTAATATGAGTAATAATGCATAAAAACCTAGTTTGCTTCTTTTTATCCAAGAAACTTAGTAAAGTCCTGGAACCATAAAAATAAGTAATAAATCTAAATAACTTATACTTTCCACAAAAATACTAAATAACTTCTAAACCTTGAGGATAACTTAAAATATTATGTCATATTCTGAATCCTCACGCAAATTAATCTAGGGTCCCTCACTGGAAGTACCCCTAAATTCCTACTCCTTTGCCTTGAACCCATTACCCGTAGGAATTGGCCACACTCATGTGTCACAGATGACATTACACACGTATGTACTTGTTATATGTGCATACTGTATGTGAAAGGACCAATTATGGACTTATAATTGAGGTGTTGTGTATAGTTTGAGAGTTAGGCCCAATTGAGGCTTAAACCTCCAACCCCCCGCGTGGATTATATAATCCAATTGGAAATTGGCCAAATTAGCCCAGATGCGTGGAAATATGTAAAAACCCTAGTTACCACACGTGCACAAATGTAACTAGGGTACCAGTAAATTCTACGTGGTTGATTTACAAGGTTTCATTAATAAAAACCTTGAATACATAAGATTAACATAGCCAACGTGACCTTTAAAGATTGGCCATAGCCATTTGTGGCCCATTTCAGGCGTCTGTGGCCCATTTCAGATGTAATTACACGTCAGTGTTGCTATGTACCTTAGTTACAATGACCAAATAGGTTACATAGGTCATGAAGAGCACTTCTGACGCTGAAATAATGACCAGCAATGCCATTGGGATGAGCCTTGTTAGTGCCAATCTCCCAAATTGGCCACATTGCACTGAAATATAGCAACTACACGCCTACAGGCAAGAAAGGTCCTCTACTATGAGTGAGATTAGTATATACAATTTATATTACAGTCAACCAGTTACGCTGTGTCCTGTCCTTATTTCAGTTACTCTGCCCTGTTTGCCTGTTTTATCCGTGGTGTTCCCCTTAAATAAACCATTCTACGTGTCCAGCTCCTGTGCAGAAACCCTTCAATCTACCCAGCAGCTCTACTTCACTCCCCTACGTGGCTTTTTGGCTTAAAAGAAGCAATAGTGAGTACTTCTTTTATCCTTCTGTCCCCATTCTGGTTCCTTAATTGGAAAAGCACTTTGGTACCACTTCTGTTACGCAGAAAACCACTGTTTGCTTAATCAGATACCACCCTGCTTAGCAGATCTCTGATTTAGAGGGCACCTACAAACACCCCTGCGCCAGCAGGCCCCTCTGTAAAAGAATTAAATTCTTTTATACCTTCTTTTACTACTTTTCTACGTGAAAATATCCCACTTTACCCTTATTTTGAACTCTTATCACCTTGTGTAGCTAAAAGGTACTAGCCCTTGGCATCACAGAGGCTGACAGAACTCCAAGATTTCTACTCTGTTTTGATTTACATTCCTGAATGTGGCTCACTTACAATGCTGAATTCCATGGGCTGGCTTCCACAATAAAGAATATTGCTTTCCAAAAGCAAAATTCTTTGGGTCATGAATTCAAATTATCACCCATGCTTAGTGAGCAAGGTGGGCCTCTAAGATAGGGGAACCTATCTAAACATGCAAACATAAGGTTGCTTTGTTTCTTCAACCAGCCAAGACAGAGGGGGGGGGGGGGGGGGGGGGGTGGATGTGGAATGGCTATGCAGGGTAATGTGAGCATGAGGGTTTTCAATAGCATGGCTCTGAATTGTGATCCAATGGAACAAGAAGCCATGGTATTATGGATTCAGCCACGGTGGACCATATGGGAACAATCAGAATCTGACCCAACATTACGTATGGTATAACAATGGCCCCAATCATACCATCAGGTGATCACTAAACACGGCGTGCTTAGTGATGCTTCTTCAGGAGCTTCATCATAATGGATGCATTTCAACGCATGGGCTGTTTTGCAAAGCACTTGACAAAAAAACGGTAAGAGTAGAGCATTGCAAGGAACATCATCACTAATTGCTTAGCACGCCGTGCTTACTATGGTTTATCACTAGGATTTCACAAAGATTGATGGTTTGACAAGGAAACTTTTCACGCCTAGATGGACTTATAGCAATCTTTGATGGTTGGATGGATGAAATGTTAGAACCAACATTTACAGAAGAGATTGGGTGTTAGTAAAACATCTATCACCCCAAAAGATCTAGCAAACTGAAGAACAAGGGAGTTTGAGAAACTTTGCTTTTCTGGACCAAACAACGGAAAACTTTGCATCTTGGGAACACCCTGCTAAGATTAGCATTTTTAAGCCACAAATGCATAATTGCGCCCATAAAAAAACAACTCTTGAGCATAATGGTCTTGAAAACAAATGTTGGGGAATTGATCATCAGAAAGTCATATTGCTAAGCACACCGTGCTTATTTGGCTGTATAGGTGCTTTGCTGATAATGTGGGTCTTAGGTCTTTGGAATGGTGGGTTCATACTGATGATTATCAGATGGCTTATCAATCAATATTGAACTTTGAAAATACTGAGCCAAACCTGGAAACCTTAGCAAAGTTTTGTTGTTTCAAGGTTAGCTACAATGAGATTTTTGAGCTCAACATAGGTCAGATCACTTTTCCAAACCAAACATCCAGTTAGCACACCTGATTTTATTACCAAACCTCCTGCAAAAAACAAGCATTAGTGCATGACACACCTCAAAACCAGAAGCAGGAAATATAACACTGATTACTAAAATTACCAAATCATTTAAAAGAACACCCATTTCCAAAATCATTTTCCAGATACTCCATTTGACTAGTAATTGGAAAAAGACTTTTTTTGAACAAAGATAAAGAACCAATACATTAAAAACCACTAAGCTGCACGTTGCTTTGCTCATGCAAAAATGTATGGTTAATGGTTTGCTCTTATCACCCGTGTGATAAGTCTTTTACCTATCATGGAGGGCCCATCAAATCATCCAATCCACCACTAATTGGCTCAATTAAATCCTTCTTTGACAATTATCCAAATACACTAAAGCCAATGCTCCATGAAAGGTCTGAATAAAAGTCGGCTTAGTTACCAATTAATATGGAAAAATAGTGATATTAAAATAAGGTTGATGGGAGGCTTCATAATGCATATCTGGCATGTGTATATTTAGAAAAAACCCAAAATTACAAGCGGTGGGAGACAGGTCAGTATCTGTCTCCCAACAAAGAACTAAGGTTTCTTTCTTGTTTAAACATCACTAGAGAGACTTTCAGAACAAATACAATTGTCATGATAATGGAGAGAGGAGCAGTTGAAAGAAATGGGTAAAAAGGAAAGTTATATGTCCGATCTTCTTTGCTTCTTGACTGCATCAGGCAATGGATTCGATCTGAAAGTTTTTGGCGTAAAATTATGCCGGGCTGAAAATAAATGTGCTGATTAGTACAATGTGATTGCGATCTCAAATTCCCAGTCATATATGGCCAAACCAACATACTGATACTCAACTCCCAGTAGTAGGGCCTTGGGATGCTCCACCTCCCATCTCTTGACTACTTCCCTGAGCTTGTACCCCAGCCATCTGTCTTTGCCGTACAGTCATCTCATTCAAGATGCGGGCTTTTTCCTCCAACCCAATTGCAGGTATGGGGTCAAGGTGCTCCTTTTCAACAGCAGAGAGACCCCCGTAGAAGCCAGCATCATACGCATCAGCAGGAAGGTGTTGATGTATCTCTGAAAATATTGGTTCAGGTCTTTGAATTGGTTCTTTGTTTTGTTCCAAAAGCAAAGTGAGACTTCTGATTACCCTCGTTGAGTTCGTGGTGCTCAACGCAATCTGATTGAGTTTTTGAATACACATCTCGAAAGATGGACTCCTCCAGACAGGAATGATGCGTTTTGGTTTTTCTGGGATGGGCTGGTCCTCCCAGTCCAAGACGGTTTCCTTCCTGAACAACAGGGCTAACATTGGTTGGTTACCCATCTTCTTGAGAGCAACATTGCGCCTTTTATTTGCAATCTTTTTAAAAGATATTTTTAGTGTTAGGCTCACCATCACATCGGAAAGAGGAGGTTGATCTTACTTTGGTTTTCATTCTACTAATGACGGCCTTCCTAGCCTTCTCCACCTTTTCCTCTTTGGCCAACCTCCCCTCATCAGAGTTCTTTCTCATCTTTTTCCCTTGACCACAAACCCATCAATCCAGAACCCTCTCCATACATAATGTATCTTCCCAAATCGTACCTGGCTGCGACTTTGCCCAGTTGTAGTAGTTTTTAATTAGAATCAAGCCAATTGTTCCATTCCATGGAGAGGCTGTAAAAGATCAAGCGGTCCACTCAAAAGTTATCCCTCCAAACCCTGCAATCTGAACATCCTGTTCGCAGGCTTTCTTGATGCTGATAGGGATATTGATCTTGCTGTTAACAACATTGGCCGCAGGTTGGAAGTTGGGCAGAGACAAGTTTTTGCGGATACGAGCTACTTCATCTTTATAAATTTGTTTGAAGACAGGCTTGGGCGCGCCCTCGTGTCGCCAAGTAAATTCCTCCAGGTGGTTCATCATCTTGTTGTAGCGGCTGGTTGCCCATGTGTTCCAAACATCCCACTCAACGGTCAAAGGTGCTGGTGGATATGCACTCAGAGATGGAGGCATACCCATCATGAACTTAACAAAGTTCCAAATTGATTGACACAAAACACCAGACGGACTCAGTAGTTGCTCCCGCACAACCACCTTGCGTACTTTTCAAACGGTTGCCCAAGCATGATCTTTGTCACGTTTCCTCTTTTCACAAATCAGCTGGCTCTGCAATGACAATGTTGGATCTTCTTCAGTCTCACTCTTGGAGTCTGCAAAATCAAGGAAAGTTTCCCGTTTAGCAATGACACCATGGCCCAAAACGACTACATAAGACAAGAAGAGAACAATTACCTTGTTCTTCATTGTTTCCCACTTCATTGTTAGCCAACATCTTCTCAAAATCAGCATCCTGCCCCCAAGGCGGCCGCATTGCGCTGGACCCCAGCCATGTCAACATCCTCATTGTTCATCGTGAGAATATCTGTGGGAATGAGGCTACAGACAACAAAGTGAGATCAGTACCAAGTAGAAAATTCATAGCAGGGAGTTGAGCACAAAATTACAGACAAAGAGGTAATTGGAGTTTTCCAGCAATCAGGAGTCGTTATTCCAACGATTCAAAAAATGAGTTAGGGAAGATTATTGACGGAGCTGTTGGGACAGGTATGGAAGTATGAGTTCCAAGACACCAACATGTTTGCCTTCATTTGTAGTCAACTGTCAGCTTGCCACTATGTAAGAGACAAGCCAACATAGTAACAAAAGTAACAAAAGATATATAACAAAATAATTCATAAGTAACAAAAGTAACAAAACATATAACAAAATAATTAATAACTACTAAACTAATAACAATATTGTAAAAAGGAGTTCAGAAATGGATTCTACACTAAAATTAACCTAGGGTCACTCACCAAAATGACCCCTCAAATATAACTCCTTCTAGGACTTATACAATATAACAAAAACACTTATAACAAATAAATAAAATAAATACAAAAGACCTGTCACACATGTACAAAACCTTTAACACATGTAACAGGCCCCAGAGACGAAAATACTAATGACATCATAAGATCTACTAGCTCTGGGAAAGTGCCATACAAATGTGATCATCAATAAAGATCCATTACTCACACGGATCTCCTACTGATCTGGCCCAGGGAAGATCTACCAAATGATCCACTCAATAGATTGGTTGATCCAAGATCAGTCCCCTGCTATATTCAAGCTTTCAGATTTCGTCCCCAAGGGTCTCTTAAGAATATTTAAAGACCCTTGAGTCCCCCCTTTTGAGGATTCCCCAGCTTTATCATTACCACTGAAAATTATCACTCAGCATTGTCCACTAGCTTATAGCCTTGTGCCCAACCTTGTGAACCTTCAGTACATTATTTAGCCCTCTTCCAGCGTCAACAGAACACTCACCATCATCACCATCCACTTCTGTTACCCTGTCACCAACCTTGGAGGATTTCTGTAACAAGAAATAGTGAGTACCTTTCTTGTTACCAATTCCTCCCCACCATATATCCTGGGCACAATAAACACCCCTGCTTGCAGGCCCCAGAAGATCAGGTTACAAGTCAAAAACACCCTTTTTACAGGTCCTGATTATTAGAGGGCACCCCAAAACACCCCTGCTTGCAGGCCCCTCTGGAATATTACATATTCCGCAAAATCCTCATTTTTATTATTATTTCCAAGTCCCAAAAGGACTCTAAAATTCCCAAAACTCATAAAAAATATTATTTTATATTTTTTATAACCTTATCTATTTATTTTGCCGGCCGTGTAGCTAGAAGGTTCAGTCCTTGGCATCACGTAGCCTGACATCAACAACCGCTGAATGTGCATTCCCCTTTGTCCCGGCCATTTCAATTTCCACGCAAACACAATGTACATGGTTTCCATATATAAATGTGATCAACCAACATGCAGCCAACATCAATACAAACAGAAGAATATTTATGCGCTTTTGGCACTTCTCTCCGCGGAATTATATGTAATTAATAAATTTCGTAAGCAAGCTGTGTATTAATTAACATAAATATTTATCTTTATTACTCCACATTTCCATTCCAAGCCTGTATAAGAAAAAACAAGGATTCATTTAATTACATATGGACAATTGAATAACTGATGAAAGGAATCAAGAATGAGAAAGTAGTACATACCACACTACTGAGCCTGACAGCTGAAACAGTTGGCCTTGTGACCCCAAACATACCCTCCTTGTTTTCCAGAAGGGCCAGATGCCCCACAATTCTTGACTGATGCACCACAATTCCTTGATCAAATTTGTTTGAATAGAGTAGCCTGGTGTTGAGTTGTGGAAGATCTTTGTATGGACTCTTTGGTTGATCCCAACGATTTAACGTACTGAATGGGTGAAATAACAGCCAAACATCTCCACCTGAATGTGCTACAAACAGTAGACTGATCCTTCCAAATAATCTCTCTCCACCGTGCACCACCTCAACATTTGAATTTCCAGGTGGATTTTTATAAAGGTCCTTTGCTGCAACGTATTTGCAACCGTATATTTCGATACTCTTCACTTTGATCACCTTTTTTCCATCACTTTCACCCTCACCCGGGTCAACGTCAAATTCTCCCCATGTAGATCTATATTCACCGTACGTCTTAGAATCCAGAGTTTTATTTTGTTCATTTTTATTCATTGTCTTCCTTGCATGATCAGTTGTTACTCTTTCGGGGGAGGTTGAAGCTTGATTAGTGATTCCATTATATAAAGCTTTACGATTCCATGTATGAATTATTGTATGATGAATTTCCCCTTTGAAGATAAGCAAACAAAAAAATGAAATTGATTAGCCCTGTAACCAAAAGTTGTAAGGAATGACCAAATTACATTCCAACATGCTGGTTGGTTGGGATCTTGCCAAGAAATCCATTCAGATGCTCCTGGGCCCATGCAGCTGTGGCTCTAGGCGGGCCTAACCTCTTGATGACTTTCAGATAGTGCTGTGATAAGTGGAGGTTTGGTTTACTGATTTGTTTGGGCCAACCTAGTTTAAGGGTTTTTTGGTATTCAATCAAGAGTTTGGATAAATCTTTGAGATCACTTTCCTCAAAGTGGTGCTTCATTATGATGTTTGTAATTTCTATTATTTTGATGGTTGAATCCCTCAAAACGTCCTGGTGAGTCACCATGCTTGAACCAACAAGAAATTTTTCTCGCGCATCACTTCCAATCACCCAGTATGGAACAAGAGCCAGAGGATAGTGAACCATATATAAGCGGGACTCAAAGTAGAGGCAAGTCGACTTTCCTGCAACTTGGCAAGTCGCTCTGCAATGCTCCCATGAAGTGATGAGTGAAAAAAAATGACAAAGGTTGAAAGAGGGGTGTACCACAGTTTGACTTACCTGCATGCAGGCAAGTCGGCTTGTCAGAAAAAACGTGCAAGGCAACTTGCCAACTGGCAGGCAAGCCAACTTGCCCCAACTTTGAAACCCCCTATAGTATCAACCAATCTGCTGCTTTCAGAGAGCCTGCCCCTGCTGATCCAAAGTTGTGCGGTACTCTTGAAACCCAAGTTGGTACCTGTGTCTGATCAATTAAATTTTGAAGAACTCGTAAATCTTCCTTTGTTAATTGTGTTTCAGAGGTAGATTGATGATCCTTCTCTTCAATTTCTCCTTGATCCGTCTCTATTCCTTCCTTTTCTGGATTGATCATTTCATCCATCTCACTCGGATCCCCTTCCAATCCAGATATGCTTCCAAGTGATGAGAAACTTTTTTCACTTCGTGGGCGCATGTCATACCGGCAAACCATAGAATCAGAGCTGGCAGTGACACGTGAAATTGTAGAACCTGTTGCAGAATGTGTTGCACTCCTCAGTCCTCTTTGTAGTATAACCGGCTGAGAATCAATGTTGTGTCTTGAGCTACTAGCAACATTCTCTTCAATTCATGATAAGCGTGATAGATTTGCAGAGTTGAGAAGTCGTATGTTTTTTCTACCACCACCCCCTTGATCCTCTTCTGCACCACTTGAGTCACCATCTGGAGTCTTCTTCCATTTAACTTTGGGGAACTTGAGACCTCTAAAGATATGTTTGCCACTTTTCTTTTTCTGCCAGTTGGCTTCAAGCTCTACCTGCTTCTTCAAGTCTTTCCCAGCACGGTATGCATCTAGGAAAGTGTAGCTATGGTCTTTCAAGTTTCCCAATAGCTGCACGTGCATTACCTCAATTCCGCAATGCTCAATGGGTCGCCAGTATGGTAGCCTGTTCAGCGCACTTGTCAGCTTGCTACTAAGTCAGAGACGACCTGAAAAAGTTATACTAGTAATATAGAAATCAATGGAAATACATGAAAAATAAATACAACATTATTACCATATAAACCAACCCTGAAAATAGTACATATGCTAATAATTGATCACAAATAGACCTGAAATAACTATAATAATAAGGAATAATCATAAGGTAACCATAGTAACACATAAAAGTGAAAATAATAACTAGTAACTTTATTTTTACCCAAAAACCTTAACAAAGTTCTGGACCCTTAAAAATAAGTTAGAACTAAAATAAATAACCACTTTTCACAAAATTATGAATAACTTCTAAACCTTGAGGATAACTCGGAATATTATGTCATATTCTGAATCCTCATGTAAAATAATGTAGGGTCACTCACTGGAAGTACCCCCAAATTCCTACTCCTTCACCTTGAACCAATTGCTTGTAACAAATTGGCCACACCCACGTGTCCCAGATGCACATTACACACGTATGTACTTGATATATATGCATACTGTATGTGAAAGGACCAATTATGGACTTATAATTGAGGTGTTGTGTATAGTTTGAGAGTTAGGCCCAATTGAGGTTTAAACCTCTAACCTCGCGCGTGGATTATATAATCCAATTGGAAATTGGCCAAATGCGTGGAAATAGGCAATTACCTAGTTACCAGGTATGTACAAGCTTAACCAGTGTACAGGTAGATTCTACATGACGGATTTGCAAGGTTTAATTAATAAAAACCTTGAATACCTAAGCCTAACACAGCCAGCGTGGCCTTTAAAGATTGGCCATAGCCATTTGTGGCCCATTTCAGGTGTCTGTGGCCCATTTCAGATGCAATTACACGTCAGTGTTGCTATGTACCTTAGTTACAATAACCAAATAGGTTATTTAGGTCATGAAGAGCACTTGTGACGCTGAAATAACGACCAGCAGTGCCATTGGGATGAGCCTTGTTAGTGCCAATCTCCCAAATTGGCCACATTGCGCTGAAATATAGCAACTACACGCCCACAGGCAGGAAAGGTCCTCTACTATGAGTGAAATTAGTATATATAGAGCCCTCTTTCCACGCCAAATGTTGTTCATCATCATCAATTATTATTACAGTCAATCAGTTACGCCGTGTCCTGTCCTTATTTCAGTTACTCTGCCCTGTTTGCCTGTTTTATCCTTGGTGTTCTTATTAAATCAACCATCCTACGTGACCAGCTCCTGCGCAGAAACCATCCAATCTACCCAGCAGCTCTACTTCACCCCCCTACGTGGCTTTTTGGCTTAAAAGAAGCAATAGTGAGTACTTCTTTTATCCTTCTGTCCCCATTCTGGTTCCTTAATTGGAAAAGCACTTTGGTACCACCTTCTGTTACGCAGAAACCCATTGTTTGCTTAATCAGATACCACCCTGCTTAGCAGATCTCTGATTTAGAGGGCACCTACAAACACCCCTGCGCCAGCAGGCCCCTCTATAAAAAAGAACTACGTGAATTTACCCCACATATCCACATTGTTTTCACCTTATCACCTTGTGTAGCTAAAAGGTACTAGCCCTTGGCATCACAGAGGCTGACAGCACTACCTTGAGCACCCTCTTTTTTTGCTATCTGTTCACGTTCCTTGTGTGTTTTACTTGCTCCCCAACGCCGCGTTTGTTCCATGTGGACTTCATGTGTTCTGGGTTCAAACTGTTCAATATTGATACCGTTGATATCTTCAAGGCTGATCTCGCAGAATGAACAAAATTTCGTTGCTGAGTGAGATGCAAAACCTGCCGTCTTTCGAATTGCTGGGAGATCCCCAATCAACGGGAAGATTACTGCAAAAATAAGGCATCCTTCCGGAAACTGACTCGTCTTAGTGAACCACACGCCTTTCCAGAATTCCTTCAGCTCCAAGATAAGCGGGTCCAATATATTGTTCATTTGATCCAGCTTTGGTTCCTTTGGTCGAGGAATGACTCCAAACAAGTAAATTGTCAGCCTACGTGATACCAAGAACAAATTTCTTCTAGCTACACGTGGTGCAAAGATATGAAAAGGTAGTTTCACACGTGGGTCTCACGGTGAATTGGGGTAAAGTAGAAAAAAAGAGAAAGAAATATAACAAAAAGTGTCAGCCTCTGTGATGCCAAGGGCTAGTACCTTTTAGCTACACAAGGTGATAAGAGTGCAAAATAAGGGTAGAGTGGGGTATTTTCACGTAGAAAAGTAGTGAAGAAAGAAATAAAAAGAATATAATTCTTTTTTATAGAGGGGCCTGCTGGCGCAGGGGTGTTTGTAGGTGCCCTCTAAATCAGAGATCTGCTAAGCAGGGTGGTATCTGATTAAGCAAACAATGGGTTTCTGCGTAACAGAAGGTGGTACCAAAGTGCTTTTCCAATTAAGGAACCAGAATGGGGACAGAAGGATAAAAGAAGTACTCACTATTGCTTCTTTTAAGCCAAAAAGCCACGTAGGGGGGTGAAGTAGAGCTGCTGGTTAGACTGGTTGGTTTCTGAGCAGGAGCTGGACACGTAGGATGGTTGATTTAATAAGAACACCAAGGATAAAACAGGCAAAACAGAGCAGAGTAACTGAAATAAGGACAGGACACGGCGTAACTGATTGACTGTAATAATAATTGATGATGATGAACAACATTTGGCGTGGAAAGAGGGCTCTATATATACTAATTTCACTCATAGTAGAGGACCTTTCCTGCCTGTGGGCGTGTAGTTGCTATATTTCAGCGCAATGTGGCCAATTTGGGAGATTGGCACTAACAAGGCTCATCCCAATGGCACTGCTGGTCGTTATTTCAGCGTCACAAGTGCTCTTCATGACCTAAATAACCTATTTGGTTATTGTAACTAAGGTACATAGCAACACTGACGTGTAATTGCATCTGAAATGGGCCACAGACACCTGAAATGGGCCACAAATGGCTATGGCCAATCTTTAAAGGCCACGCTGGCTGTGTTAGGCTTAGGTATTCAAGGTTTTTATTAATTAAACCTTGCAAATCCGTCATGTAGAATCTACCTGTACACTGGTTAAGCTTGTACATACCTGGTAACTAGGTAATTGCCTATTTCCACGCATTTGGCCAATTTCCAATTGGATTATATAATCCACGCGCGAGGTTAGAGGTTTAAACCTCAATTGGGCCTAACTCTCAAACTATACACAACACCTCAATTATAAGTCCATAATTGGTCCTTTCACATACAGTATGCATATATATCAAGTACATACGTGTGTAATGTGCATCTGGGACACGTGGGTGTGGCCAATTTGTTACAAGCAATTGGTTCAAGGTGAAGGAGTAGGAATTTGGGGGTACTTCCAGTGAGTGACCCTACATTATTTTACATGAGGATTCAGAATATGACATAATATTCCGAGTTATCCTCAAGGTTTAGAAGTTATTCATAATTTTTGTGAAAAGTGGTTATTTATTTTAGTTCTAACTTATTTTTAAGGGTCCAGAACTTTGTTAAGGTTTTTGGGTAAAAATAAAGTTACTAGTTATTATTTTCACTTTTATGTGTTACTATGGTTACCTTATGATTATTCCTTATTATTATAGTTATTTCAGGTCTATTTGTGATCAATTATTAGCATATGTACTATTTTCAGGGTTGGTTTATATGGTAATAATGTTGTATTTATTTTTCATGTATTTCCATTGATTTCTATATTACTAGTATAACTTTTTCAGGTCGTCTCTGACTTAGTAGCAAGCTGACAAGTGCGCTGAACAGGCTACCATACTGGCGACCCATTGAGCATTGCGGAATTGAGGTAATGCACGTGCAGCTATTGGGAAACTTGAAAGACCATAGCTACACTTTCCTAGATGCATACCGTGCTGGGAAAGACTTGAAGAAGCAGGTAGAGCTTGAAGCCAACTGGCAGAAAAAGAAAAGTGGCAAACATATCTTTAGAGGTCTCAAGTTCCCCAAAGTTAAATGGAAGAAGACTCCAGATGGTGACTCAAGTGGTGCAGAAGAGGATCAAGGGGGTGGTGGTAGAAAAAACATACGACTTCTCAACTCTGCAAATCTATCACGCTTATCATGAATTGAAGAGAATGTTGCTAGTAGCTCAAGACACAACATTGATTCTCAGCCGGTTATACTACAAAGAGGACTGAGGAGTGCAACACATTCTGCAACAGGTTCTACAATTTCACGTGTCACTGCCAGCTCTGATTCTATGGTTTGCCGGTATGACATGCGCCCACGAAGTGAAAAAAGTTTCTCATCACTTGGAAGCATATCTGGATTGGAAGGGGATCCGAGTGAGATGGATGAAATGATCAATCCAGAAAAGGAAGGAATAGAGACGGATCAAGGAGAAATTGAAGAGAAGGATCATCAATCTACCTCTGAAACACAATTAACAAAGGAAGATTTACGAGTTCTTCAAAATTTAATTGATCAGACACAGGTACCAACTTGGGTTTCAAGAGTACCGCACAACTTTGGATCAGCAGGGGCAGGCTCTCTGAAAGCAGCAGATTGGTTGATACTATAGGGGGTTTCAAAGTTGGGGCAAGTTGGCTTGCCTGCCAGTTGGCAAGTTGCCTTGCACGTTTTTTCTGACAAGCCGACTTGCCTGCATGCAGGTAAGTCAAACTGTGGTACACCCCTCTTTCAACCTTTGTCATTTTTTTTCACTCATCACTTCATGGGAGCATTGCAGAGCGACTTGCCAAGTTGCAGGAAAGTCGACTTGCCTCTACTTTGAGTCCCGCTTATATATGGTTCACTATCCTCTGGCTCTTGTTCCATACTGGGTGATTGGAAGTGATGCGCGAGAAAAATTTCTTGTTGGTTCAAGCATGGTGACTCACCAGGACGTTTTGAGGGATTCAACCATCAAAATAATAGAAATTACAAACATCATAATGAAGCACCACTTTGAGGAAAGTGATCTCAAAGATTTATCCAAACTCTTGATTGAATACCAAAAAACCCTTAAACTAGGTTGGCCCAAACAAATCAGTAAACCAAACCTCCACTTATCACAGCACTATCTGAAAGTCATCAAGAGGTTAGGCCCGCCTAGAGCCACAGCTGCATGGGCCCAGGAGCATCTGAATGGATTTCTTGGCAAGATCCCAACCAACCAGCATGTTGGAATGTAATTTGGTCATTCCTTACAACTTTTGGTTACAGGGCTAATCAATTTCATTTTTTTGTTTGCTTATCTTCAAAGGGGAAATTCATCATACAATAATTCATACATGGAATCGTAAAGCTTTATATAATGGAATCACTAATCAAGCTTCAACCTCCCCCGAAAGAGTAACAACTGATCATGCAAGGAAGACAATGAATAAAAATGAACAAAATAAAACTCTGGATTCTAAGACGTACGGTGAATATAGATCTACATGGGGAGAATTTGACGTTGACCCGGGTGAGGGTGAAAGTGATGGAAAAAAGGTGATCAAAGTGAAGAGTATCGAAATATACGGTTGCAAATACGTTGCAGCAAAGGACCTTTATAAAAATCCACCTGGAAATTCAAATGTTGAGGTGGTGCACGGTGGAGAGAGATTATTTGGAAGGATCAGTCTACTGTTTGTAGCACATTCAGGTGGAGATGTTTGGCTGTTATTTCACCCATTCAGTACGTTAAATCGTTGGGATCAACCAAAGAGTCCATACAAAGATCTTCCACAACTCAACACCAGGCTACTCTATTCAAACAAATTTGATCAAGGAATTGTGGTGCATCAGTCAAGAATTGTGGGGCATCTGGCCCTTCTGGAAAACAAGGAGGGTATGTTTGGGGTCACAAGGCCAACTGTTTCAGCTGTCAGGCTCAGTAGTGTGGTATGTACTACTTTCTCATTCTTGATTCCTTTCATCAGTTATTCAATTGTCCATATGTAATTAAATGAATCCTTGTTTTTTCTTATACAGGCTTGGAATGGAAATGTGGAGTAATAAAGATAAATATTTATGTTAATTAATACACAGCTTGCTTACGAAATTTATTAATTACATATAATTCCGCGGAGAGAAGTGCCAAAAGCGCATAAATATTCTTCTGTTTGTATTGATGTTGGCTGCATGTTGGTTGATCACATTTATATATGGAAACCATGTACATTGTGTTTGCGTGGAAATTGAAATGGCCGGGACAAAGGGGAATGCACATTCAGCGGTTGTTGATGTCAGGCTACGTGATGCCAAGGACTGAACCTTCTAGCTACACGGCCGGCAAAATAAATAGATAAGGTTATAAAAAATATAAAATAATATTTTTTATGAGTTTTGGGAATTTAGAGTCCTTTTGGGACTTGGAAATAATAATAAAAATGAGGATTTGCGGAATATGTAATATTCCAGAGGGGCCTGCAAGCAGGGGTGTTTTGGGGTGCCCTCTAATAATCAGGACCTGTAAAAAGGGTGTTTTTGACTTGTAACCTGATCTTCTGGGGCCTGCAAGCAGGGGTGTTTATTGTGCCCAGGATATATGGTGGGGAGGAATTGGTAACAAGAAAGGTACTCACTATTTCTTGTTACAGAAATCCTCCAAGGTTGGTGACAGGGGTAACAGAAGTGGATGGTGATGATGGTGAGTGTTCTGTTGACGCTGGAAGAGGGCTAAATAATGTACTGAAGGTTCACAAGGTTGGGCACAAGGCTATAAGCTAGTGGACAATGCTGAGTGATAATTTTCAGTGGTAATGATAAAGCTGGGGAATCCTCAAAAAGGGGGACTCAAGGGTCTTTAAATATTCTTAAGAGACCCTTGGGGACGAAATCTGAAAGCTTGAATATAGCAGGGGACTGATCTTGGATCAACCAATCTATTGAGTGGATCATTTGGTAGATCTTCCCTGGGCCAGATCAGTAGGAGATCCGTGTGAGTAATGGATCTTTATTGATGATCACATTTGTATGGCACTTTCCCAGAGCTAGTAGATCTTATGATGTCATTAGTATTTTCGTCTCTGGGGCCTGTTACATGTGTTAAAGGTTTTGTACATGTGTGACAGGTCTTTTGTATTTATTTTATTTATTTGTTATAAGTGTTTTTGTTATATTGTATAAGTCCTAGAAGGAGTTATATTTGAGGGGTCATTTTGGTGAGTGACCCTAGGTTAATTTTAGTGTAGAATCCATTTCTGAACTCCTTTTTACAATATTGTTATTAGTTTTAGTAGTTATTAATTATTTTGTTATATGTTTTGTTACTTTTGTTACTTATGAATTATTTTGTATATATCTTTTGTTACTTTTGTTACTATGTTGGCTTGTCTCTTACATAGTGGCAAGCTGACAGTTGACTACAAATGAAGGCAAACATGTTGGTGTCTTGGAACTCATACTTCCATACCTGTCCCAACAGCTCCGTCAATAATCTTCCCTAACTCATTTTTTGAATCGTTGGAATAACGACTCCTGATTGCTGGAAAACTCCAATTACCTCTTTGTCTGTAATTTTGTGCTCAACTCCCTGCTATGAATTTTCTACTTGGTACTGATCTCACTTTGTTGTCTGTAGCCTCATTCCCACAGATATTCTCACGATGAACAATGAGGATGTTGACATGGCTGGGGTCCAGCGGCAATGCGGCCGCCTTGGGGGCAGGATGCTGATTTTGAGAAGATGTTGGCTAACAATGAAGTGGGAAACAATGAAGAACAAGGTAATTGTTCTCTTCTTGTCTTATGTAGTCGTTTTGGCCATGGTGTCATTGCTAAACGGGAAACTTTCCTTGATTTTGCAGACTCCAAGAGTGAGACTGAAGAAGATCCAACATTGTCATTGCAGAGCCAGCTGATTTGTGAAAAGAGGAAACGTGACAAAGATCATGCTTGGGCAACCGTTTGAAAAGTACGCAAGGTGGTTGTGCGGGAGCAACTACTGAGTCCGTCTGGTGTTTTGTGTCAATCAATTTGGAACTTTGTTAAGTTCATGATGGGTATGCCTCCATCTCTGAGTGCATATCCACCAGCACCTTTGACCGTTGAGTGGGATGTTTGGAACACATGGGCAACCAGCCGCTACAACAAGATGATGAACCACCTGGAGGAATTTACTTGGCGACACGAGGGCGCGCCCAAGCCTGTCTTCAAACAAATTTATAAAGATGAAGTAGCTCGTATCCGCAAAAACTTGTCTCTGCCCAACTTCCAACCTGCGGCCAATGTTGTTAACAGCAAGATCAATATCCCTATCAGCATCAAGAAAGCCTGCGAACAGGATGTTCAGATTGCAGGGTTTGGAGGGATAACTTTTGAGTGGACCGCTTGATCTTTTACAGCCTCTCCATGGAATGGAACAATTGGCTTGATTCTAATTAAAAACTACTACAACTGGGCAAAGTCGCAGCCAGGTACGATTTGGGAAGATACATTATGTATGGAGAGGGTTCTGGATTGATGGGTTTGTGGTCAAGGGAAAAAGATGAGAAAGAACTCTGATGAGGGGAGGTTGGCCAAAGAGGAAAAGGTGGAGAAGGCTAGGAAGGCCGTCATTAGTAGAATGAAAACCAAAGTAAGATCAACCTCCTCTTTCCGATGTGATGGTGAGCCTAACACTAAAAATATCTTTTAAAAAGATTGCAAATAAAAGGCGCAATGTTGCTCTCAAGAAGATGGGTAACCAACCAATGTTAGCCCTGTTGTTCAGGAAGGAAACCGTCTTGGACTGGGAGGACCAGCCCATCCCAGAAAAACCAAAACGCATCATTCCTGTCTGGAGGAGTCCATCTTTCGAGATGTGTATTCAAAAACTCAATCAGATTGCGTTGAGCACCACGAACTCAACGAGGGTAATCAGAAGTCTCACTTTGCTTTTGGAACAAAACAAAGAACCAATTCAAAGACCTGAACCAATATTTTCAGAGATACATCAACACCTTCCTGCTGATGCGTATGATGCTGGCTTCTACGGGGGTCTCTCTGCTGTTGAAAAGGAGCACCTTGACCCCATACCTGCAATTGGGTTGGAGGAAAAAGCCCGCATCTTGAATGAGATGACTGTACGGCAAAGACAGATGGCTGGGGTACAAGCTCAGGGAAGTAGTCAAGAGATGGGAGGTGGAGCATCCCAAGGCCCTACTACTGGGAGTTGAGTATCAGTATGTTGGTTTGGCCATATATGACTGGGAATTTGAGATCGCAATCACATTGTACTAATCAGCACATTTATTTTCAGCCCGGCATAATTTTACGCCAAAAACTTTCAGATCGAATCCATTGCCTGATGCAGTCAAGAAGCAAAGAAGATCGGACATATAACTTTCCTTTTTACCCATTTCTTTCAACTGCTCCTCTCTCCATTA
>PGCI01000579.1:0-26272 GCA_002873125.1 Puccinia coronata f. sp. avenae | reverse complement strand
AAAGAGAAAGACCAGGTCATTTTTTTTTTTGAAAGACACTCTATTTCAGCTGGCCTTTGTCTAAATTGAGATTGATCAATTATCTGGACTAGCCAGAGTACTTCATCCGCCTTGCCCATCGATCAAAAGCAAGAACTCACCCTAGAATGAGGCGCTTCATTGCCCGATATCTCTACATGGCATTCATCCTCATTGAAAGAGGCTCGCTTGGAGTCGAATTGACACCAACAAGTTCCAGAAAAGGCCTCGATATTGATCTGAACGTAGAAGCACTGCCGGAGGAAGAACCGTCCATCGCTACCGCAAAAGGCCTGGGATTTGACCTGAACTTAGCGCCGGCGGAGGAACAACTGTCATTTGCGCCTTCCGACTCTGCCACGTCACTAACGGCATCCACCGGCATTGCTTCCGTGAAGAAACAGGATCTAGCTGGACATAAAACGATGTCATTGGCCGCCACTTCTACGGGTGTTACCCTACCCAGCTGGGTTACAACTAGTGCCAATAAACGAAAAAGAATCTCTCGAGTTTTCCATGGGGAAAAAAAAATCGAAACCCCTCAAAGCAGCAATTGGGCACAAGAAAAAGGATGCGCGAAAATTCACGAGCGAATAATTTACAAGAGGAAGGCGTGGAAAAGGCACCCAGGATGAAAAAATTAAAAGATGTAATGGTCACTCGTCAACATAAAAAGTATCACACACAACCAAAATCATCTCGGCCAGGATATCCTTCAGAGGCTTCGCCTTTTTTTTCAGACTGGAACTATGTCAAAGTAGATAAAGGTCCAGGGATCTTGAGTCAGTACCTCAACCCTTCTCACAAATTGAAGAATGAGAAGGATCTATTTAAATTTCTGAAAGCGCTAAACGGTGACAAACAGGACAACTCTGCGGGGGTTTTCTGGATTCAAAGAGAAAATGAAATCGATTTTTTCCAAGGCTACAATAGAGTCAAGCTTGGCTTTTTGGCCTATCCACGTGAACTTCCTAATTCTCAGAGGACTTCAGCTGCTATAAGTATCATACTGGAAATATACGACACCAAAATATCGCATCTAAATCAGCATAACTTGGAATTCTTGAAAACGATGCAAACTCTATTCGATGTCAACGCATTGAGAATTAATCGAATCGCCAGACTGATCAAGACGTCGACAGTCTTATCAGTTATATATCTTTCGCTTTATAAAGAACATCCAGCTACTCTCGAGCAACATCTCCGCGACTTCACGGGCTGCATTGAACGATTGTTGAGAGGATTGCGCACGATGGAGCTAAAGAAAGGCAGTATTACGAAGAGATGGCATTATGTAGTGACCGCACATCGTTACCAATCGAATGCCGAAATAGATCTTTCCACCTCGTGGAGGACGATTGAATATTGGTTAGAAAAAAAGAAACATGCCGCTCCACAATTTTATGATAAACACTGCCACTCAACTTTAACAGAAATTGTTGGCAGGATCATCTTCTTTTCTAACTGTCAATAGGTCTAAAATGTAATTTTCATTCAATCGTTCATATCGGAAAAAAATGCAGATTTCCTTATGCCTTTTATTTTCATCAACAAAAATTGAAATAAACGGATGATCACTTCGGTTCCTATTGTGTTGTGACGCTGGAAGCAATGGAGTAGAAGTGATCAGATCAGTTGCGGGGCTCTTGCTCACACAGACTTTGCCTCTCGATGCGCGCCGCAGGGGCCAGGGACTTTTTTCAGATTCTGGCCTACATGGGAAGCTCTCATCTGGTTCATTGTTGATTGTTTGGTAGGGATTAGACTTGTGAAATTGGCTATCCTGAGTCTTGACCCCCTCATTTCAGAGGGAGCGGGGAGAGCAGATGGGCGCTTCGCGCTGCCTCTGAAACGAGTGTGTTTTGATTTATGTATAAGGCGGGAAAGAAGGGCACCTGCACAAAGTGGACGCCTTTTGTTTTGCCCAATTCGGCGGGTGTTCATAATGAGCAAGTTCAATATGATTCAGTCACCTTCCACGAGATATATACCCAACTGGAAGGAAAGCAAGGAGAAACTTGTCTCAAGGCTTGCAGAAGTTTTAAAAGAGTGTGAACAGTTAAACAACATGTCTGTACACGAAAGTATTATTTCTTAATACGGCTCACTCCAGTCATGACTCATCATAGACATCACTTGAAACGTCGAGGCAGAGCATTCATCAATTGAATGCCAGTGGCCACCGCGCAAAGAGATGAAGACCAGGAGGTTTTTTCGGAAGACATTCCGCTGCAGCCGGCCTTGGTCTAAAGCGCATCTCTATCCAACCTTGTGAGATTGATCAGATATCTTGACTAGCCAGTACTTCTTCCACCTTGCCCCTTGACCACAAACAAAAATTATTTCGAAATGAGGCGTTTCTTCGCCCGTTACCTCTACTTGATATTCATCCTCATTGACAGAGGCTCTCTCGGAGTCCAACTAGCACCAGCGAATTCCAGAAAGGGCTTGGATATCGACTTGAACGTAGAAGCGCAGCCGGAGGAAGAACCGCTCATCACCTCTTCCTCAAAAGGCCTGGGATTCGACCTGAACGTACCGCCAGCGGAGGAGCGACTCTCGTTTACGCCTGTCGACTCGGCCCCCTCCCCACCTGCATCATCCATCGTCATTGCTCCCACGGAGGGCCATGATCTTGCCAGAGACAAAACGGAGTCATTGACCGCCTCCTCCACGGGTATTAACAGCATGCCCACCCTTGGCTCAACTAGTGCCAACAAACGTAAACGCATAGCCGAAGTCTACGTTCCGGACGAGAGAGATCAGAACCCCTCAAAAAAGAAGCCAGGAGTGGGTGGCGCAAGTAAAAGTACCCGGGAGAATCAAGGAAAGAATACTTTTCAATTGGGAGCCGTCGAAAGAGCACCAAAGATGAAGAAATTAAAAGAAGTAATGGCTACTCGTCAACATGGAAAGTATCGCACCAAACCCAAGTCAGCTCGCCCAGGATATCCTTCAGAGGTTTCGACCTTTTTTTTAGACTGGACCTATGTCAAGGTAGATAAAGTTCCAGCGATTTTGAAAGAATACCTCAGATCTTCTCCTCGACGTCGGAATGAGAAGGATCTATTTAAATATTTGAAGACGTTGCCTAACTCTAAGCAGGAAAACTCTGCGGGCGTTTTCTGGATTCCAAGAGGACACGAAAAGGATTTTTTTGAGGCATACAGGAAGGAAGATTCTCATATTAACTTCATATATCCACGTGGACTTAAAACTGCCCACAGGGCTTCAGCCATTCTGAAACTCATAGTACAAATCTATGACGAAAAAATCTCTCGTCTAAATAAAGAGAATTTGCAGTTCTTGAAAGCAATCAAAACTCGGTTCCATCTCAAATCAGTAAGAATCAAACGCATCAAAAAATCAATCAAGACGTCAATAGTTTTATCCATTATGTATCTCTCACTTTATAGAGAATATCCAGTTAGTCTCGAAAACCACCTTCGCGATTTTTCCAGATTCATTGAACAACTGTTGAAAGGATTGGGGGACAAAGAAATGTCTGAAAACAGTATTGCGAAGAAATGGTATGATGTAGTGACCGTACAGCTTTTAAAAACCCAGGCCAACTCAGAACTTTCCCTTGCTTGGAGGACAGTTGAATATTGGATAGAATATCAGAAACATGGGTTTTCGAAATCGGATGACTTATCCAAAACAAACACATGTCATAAATACTTAACTGAAATTATTTATAAGATCATCTTTTTTTCCAATTGTAAAAAAACCTAAAAGAAAAAACTTGAGGGAGTGGAGTAGTTATCACATGAGGTGCGGCCCGGGGAAAATTGTTCATTTCCATTTACTAGATTTGACTTAGCAATCAATTAGCACTTTAACTTGTGTACCTTTAAGTTGAGCTAGTAGCCATCGTGAGGCCACAGGGTTCCTGATTGTTGATGGCTCCCGACAAACAACGACCATATGCGATTACTGATACGCAGCAGGAAAAGTCTTAGGTGCACGTCACCTTCAGGATTCATCTTCATTTCGGCCTATCGCACGGAGTCGAGCGTTGGGACACTTCTTCCAATCTTTGTCGCTGTGATTTGAGACCGCCGTGGTTTCTTGTGTGCCCGTTACACCACCCAAGGTGCCAAGTGACTCCGTTGGTGTACTCAAGCTTCACTTGAAGTTGACCCTTCAAAAGGAGTAGTTTCTTGCCTTGTCCAGTCATGGCATATGGGCACGCAGTTCTTAGCGACAGAATTTCAATTGCGCCCAGTCTTTCAGGTTGAATTCTGAATAAAAGGTGCAGTCTTCCCTCCCTTTCCTTTCCCCCATCCAAGCCATCCTGTGAATTTTGCTTATCCCATCAGTTCCGTACATAGTAGTAAACTTTCCTCCTGGTATAATCTTTTGTGTTACATATAGCACCGAGTTCGGCCATTCAAAGCATTTGTCATATTTTATTTTTCCTCATCCGAAATGGCTTTCTCATCCCACCTGGTCTCCATTCTGGTTTGCTTAGCCAGCTATCAGACTGTCATCGCACACCCCTGGAGCGCCGAAGTCGGCCGGCCTCCAGTCGACCCACTCAGCATAGGCCCTAAAGAGTCCCTTTCCAGCACTTCCAAGCTATCTACCTCCTGTCAACTCGCAACTTCTGGCTTGTTAGCTGGTGAATTTGGAAGATGCGCCAACATTCTTGAACTAGTGTCGATTTTCGACACAAAAGACTCCCTGGTTTCCCCTATCAACGTGCGTTAACGATTGAGGCGACGAGTTCATTGTCATCTTTTTTAATTCTTTTTAATTCTTTGACTGCTCTTCCAGAATTGGGTCACTAGTGCATGTTCATCTACTCCGTGCGGCGAGGAAGGTTTAGCCGCCGCTAGTAGATGATTCGAACGGGCTGCCAAAACGATCTCAAAGATGGATCAATCGCCGCTGTAGCTATCTATTCGATAATTACACATTACAAGCAGGCAAGGTATGCAGACGAGCTGGAAATTGAGGCGAAGTTCAAGCCTCCAAGATGTCACGAATTAAAAATCATTTTACTGAGAGCTAGTTCGGACGCTTGTCGCCCCCTTTTTTTTCTTTTCAGGGATATGTTCTGTACTCAGTACAAAGAAAATTTGAACTACTGTCTACCATCGGTATTGGGAAATGTCGAATCCCAAAGTGGGGAAACGATCACAATGGCAGAGGTGATGTCCTTGATCGCAGGCAAATTTACCCAGGCAGACCAGGCTTTTCTGTCTGTCCCAAAGGTAAGAAGTATCTCGCTTGGAATCAATAACATTAATTCATTCTGGGTTGTAATGAGAAACGTTGTCCCATGAAAATGCAATGCTGATGAAACCATCTGTTTCTTAAAACTGTTAACATAATTTCTTGCCGACTGACATAAGGAGACGTATTGCAACGCGTGTGGACAAGCAATTGTCAGGCAATCAGCTTCGATGATTGATGCGATTCACCAGGACCCAGCTGGCATCGAATTCAATTATACCTCCAGCTCCACGGTGTCTCGAATTAGCGATATCTGTGGACCCTCATTTGAGAGTCAGGACTTAGATTCCGCTGTACAGGTGGCCGGTCCTGGAAATGATGAAGAGGTATAGGAAAGCAAATCCCCATTGAGAAAATCACTTGCTTAGTCAGACTCTGTGTATAAATATGTTGTAAATTTACCTATGTTAAAGAATTATTGAAATATTCATATATATATATATCTCTAGAACACTGGAGGGACTGTCAAAAAACAGATCTACCATCTTTTCATTAAACAAGATGTAAAAAATTGTTTCCTGGGACTCAAGGAATGTGAGTTTTTCGATTTTGCACCCAGATTTTCAAACAGTTTCGGGCTCCCGGGGCCTCCAAGTTTGCATGGCCTGTTGAACATTAATTGCTGGAATAGGTGGTGTGCCCAGTTGATTATGGTATGTAGTTGTGCAGAAATGTCACCATTTTCATATTTTTTTTTTCTTGATGAAGCTTTCACTTGTGGCTACTTAATTTTTGCTCTTTTTTTTATGCATGAGAGTGGGATCTGCTTGGATGGCCCACTACAAAATCAAATGTTGGTCCCGGTTGCAGGAGAGGACTCAGAGGGAAATTTTTGAGCAGAATGATTTTGAACATTATGAGAAGCATGGTCTCATGGCATGTTTTCTCAATTCATTTCAGCAAAAAAATTTTATAAGGAGGTGTTCCTCACATGATAGAAGGACACTCGCTGTTTACGTACATGAGTGTGAAGGTTAGTATAGTGGTTCAATAACAAGCATAGTATATGTAGTGGCTCAATAACAAGCAATGTGAAACACCACATTTTATCACCAGCTTGTTGCTGATTTTTTTTGGTCAAAACTTCCCACCATGAGGGACACAATGTGCCTGATTTAAATCTTTTTTTCTTTTGATTGGTCTAAAACAGCACACAACTTTTGTTTCAGGAAGATTGTCCAAAAAGGCCTGAGCAAAAAACTCACACCAAAGGTACTGCAACTTGAAGCTCTACCCCTCGACCGACCAAGTAAGTGGGGGCCTTGCGCTATCGTCCCCCTCTGAAGATAGGAGATGTGGTTAATTTAAGGGAGACACAGCGTTGAATACTCGAGAGTAGGAGATCGAGGGTGTCTGTGCCTTGTATCGACGCCGAGCTGCCGAGAGACGCCGGGTACCGACAAAAATGCGACCCTTGCAGGGATTGAACCTGCGATCTTTCTCTGTATCCGCCGCCGCCTTGTGGGCCGAGACCGGAGGAGAACACCTTACCACTTGGCCAAAGGGCCTCGCATGACGTCAATGAACTTGTTTGGAGGATATCAAGTGCTAACGGGTTATGCGATTGAGCATCCATGATATCAACAACCTTTGACGGTGTTGACCATGTTGTCCACCATGTTTTGTGTACTTGTCACAACAACGAGGACACAGAGGGCATGAGGGTGAAGTTTTAGTTGCAAGTTGGGCAAATATCAAGAATACCCAACCGCGAAGGAAGTTGCGTCTGAACCATTAAAGTGGAAGCTTGCATAAATAACCGGGACGGGACGCGATCGCTAGCCGCCGACCCGGGGACAATTACATACACTTACTGCGCGTTCTGCTGTTGCGTCTCTGGGCGAGTGAGTTGAATCCTGCGAGAGGAGATAACATTGTATCCTTGGCTGAGGCTGAAGCAAGTGCAGTCAACGCTTGAGGCAGAGTGTTTCGCAGAAGGAGGTGGTACATATGTAGTTTGATTTCTTCTTTATATGGGAATTTTATTCTTCTGTTTGATCATACTCTCTCTCATCGCCATGAGACTGGAAACCATCCCTCTCATCAGCCACTTGCTTCTTCTCATCCCCCGCGCTCACACCCAGTACCACTACCAGCTCACAACCACCCCCACTTCCAATGCCCACCTCCCACTCAACACCGCCGTCCTCAAGAAATTCCCCAAACCATCCCACTCCCACTCCCCCCACCCGCCAGCTGCACTACCACAGCCAAGCCAACCACCGCTGCCTCACCACCACCACCAGCAAGTCCTCCAGAAACGCGCTCCTACATGGACTACTGTCACGGTCTTCGTCAACACTATCACTTCCTACGCGTCCGTCACTTCTTCCTCGGCTCAGTTGACTCATTACTAATCGGCCCCCTCCATTTTATTCCTTATACAGAGGCGCGCCTCCCATCGTCACCATCACTGTCAATGCCACCGATCAGTCTCCCCAGTTGAGCACGACCACCGTCACCGTGGGTGCCTACACTCAGACGATCGCTCAGTCAAGTAATGGACCCCAACCCCCGCGTCAGTTCATTCCACAACCCTAAAGACGCGTCCCTGTTCTCACACATACCTCCCTTTCCCCCCCCCCCCTGGATATGAACAGAAACCACCTCGACTCATACCGTCTTTCTTAGCCACCCTCAGACCACTTCTACGACCCCTCCGGCTCCACAAGCTACCGCCGCCCCTTCCGTCCCTGGGCCCTCCCTTCCTGCCGATCGACCTTGTTCCCCCGGGGAAGCGTCTGAGCGCTACCCTGGTGTCATATCTCTCACCCGGCCAACCCAAACAACCACTCTTTGTCAGTCCTCAATCCACCCACCTCCCTCAAGCAACTTTCATCGGAACCTTCGACCCAAAAGATACCAATTAATTGATTTTATATTTTTATGGTTGTGCACAGTGGTCATGGCGCTTTACCTCTTGCTCATGTTGGTATGCTGGAACCTGTTTCTGGTTCGGCAGCTTATCTTCCCGCTCAAGTTGGTAGTGATTAGCTGGCACGAGCTGGGGCACGTGATTGTATCCATTTTCGTCGGCCGGACGATCGAGGAAGTGCAGATCGATCCCAGCGGTTCGTCTGATCACTCATACATACCCTCTCCACTCATATAATCCACTTTTTTTTTTGACGCGTTTTTTGTTTCCTTAGTGGGCGGATCGACGAAGCTGATTGATGAGATGATCGCGCCTGCCGTCCCGCTCTTCGCCGGCTACCTCTCGTCCTGCTTGTTTGGCGGGTTGATGGTCTTTTGTGGGTTCGATACGTTGGCTTCAAAGTTGAGTCTCTTCTCGAACTTTTCCAGTCGCCACCCGGGATCTTGCCTGGAAACCATTCTCAACCTTACATACCTGTTTTTCCGACAGAATTGCTAGCATCTTTATTGCCATGTCATTTCTCGGTGTGATGTGGTGGGCGAACTCGATCACATCCAAAATTCTTACAACTGCTGCACTCGGTTCGTCCGGAGCATCCTTTTATTTCTTTCCTCCTTTTCGGGGGATTAGACTGACGTGATCAATCTTGACACTTGGATTCCTAGGCCTCCTCGTGGCTTTTTGGTTCATCGACCACGCTGGGATGCTGAGGTATTATGTGCTGCTGATGGGCGTGCTGAGTTGCTGGTACGTCTTGTTTGACGTCATGGATGATTTCGGTCGGTTTTCGTCATTATTATCTTTTCCTCCAATATATTGGGATAGGGTTTTTTCATAACGATTTTTACAAGTATCTTCGTTGACTGACTTGTTTTCATTCTGGTCTGTTTTTGAATTTTGAAAAAAACAAATCCAGTTTTTAGAAAGTTAAATCCATGTTGTCCGATCCTGTTCGAGCAACGATGGCCCAAAATGACAGCACCTCGTTTGTGACAATTTTAATTTTCATGATTGTTTGTGTGTGTTTGCAGATGCCTTTAGATTGACAAGGGTTTTGGGTGATTTGGGCATGTGTAGAATGGACATTGATCTGGGTCCTGTATTCGGCAATCAATTTTGCGGGATGGGTGTTGATGTCGATTGCAGTGTGGAGACAAACTCGTGAGTACAGAAGCCAAAGCAGCGTGGTGATTTGTGGCTCCCTTGTATTATCCCCATAGACTAAAGTTCTTTCAAATCTTTTGGAACAGCTCGTGGGATGTTTTGTCAAAGCCAGCAGTTCTTGCCTACCTAGAATAAGCCGTCTGTGCGATACCCCTGGCTACCTGTTGATTTTTGCTTTTCATCTCAAGCTCATTGAGAAAAAGCGACGAGAAAGGACCCCCGATCCGACCATTTTTATTTCTTGGTTAAGATATTGAACCTGACGATCCATATGACCAAATCTCCATTCATCATATCAATCCCGCAGTTTTTTTTTTTTTGGCCATTTCAAAACGTATCCACAAACGACTTGGCTATTACATATATCGACAATTGGTTTATCACCCAAGACAGAAACACAAGCTGCAAATTTAGTGATGATTTTCTTGGACTACACACACTATTGCTTTTATTCTTGTTTTTTATCGTGCTCATTGACTGTCTGCTCTTATATACATACCCTCATCATCATGCTGTTCATCCGGGGTATTATTCCCATCCACACCCCATCATCGTCATGCATCTTCACCAACCACGACTTTTATGTTTCTCATCATCATCGTCGTCATACTCACGTCACTTTCTTCTTATAATGATATCGCTGATGAATAAAGCATGACTGATATCCCGATAGCATGACTCTTATATCTAGATGATCAGAGTAGAGACTTGTTGAGCTAAACTTTCATACATAATCACAGTATCAGTCTCATGGAATCCTCATTATATAAAGCTCTAAGTAACCTATTTTCTTTTTTGTATCGTTATCTATCTTCTTACGCATTGAAGCACGTTTTCTGTTTTGCTTGCAGAATCATCATAACTTTGTATGTCCATGTCTTGAGATTCATCTTGGTAGCTCTTTGGGTTTGCATTGTTTTTTGCCTTCTTTCAGCTGGGTGGTTGTTCTTGAAACAAGTGTCCTGTTTTCAGCTCAATCAATAAGATACCAGCAAAGTCCATCAAAGGGGCTTGGCTTGTGAGCTTGATCAAGCCCTGGTCAAGCACCACTCAGGACCCTTGGCTCTATGCACATGGGGCAAGCAAGTGACATGTATAACATGAGAACAGTGACAGACATACTCCTGTCAGTGTCATGACTCTGCAAGAGACACCAATCTATTTTTTAGTCTATAAGAAACCCAAAACACATCAAGTTCTTCTTTGAAGTTGAAAAAAACAAGCATCAGGACAGTGGGATCAAGGTTTGATTGTCATTGTGAGAGCACACAAGGTATGTATGGCTGATAATGCAAGCACTGCAATGCCAGGAAGTGAGATACAGTAAATCCCCAAATGGATGTCATTTGTTGTAGCACCTACCAGCAAGGGTATGGCTAGATTTTCCAAATAAACTTGGTCTATTTTGCAAATAGTCTTTTTTTTTCAAATTCCACCTGCAAAATTAAAAATCTTTCTCTTCCAATCTTTGTGTAAGTTAGCCATGAGGGACTTACCTAATGTCAGGATAAAGTGCTTCATAAATCTACTCATAATTGGAAAGACTATTAATAATAGGTATTAGGGGTTCACAATTAAATCTGAGAGAACTTGGAGGCTAATTTTAAGGACTTTACCAACAACATTCAAGAAAACTTGAAACTTGACAATGTGTGAGTGTTTCTGGACATTCAGTTCAACTTTTTCATTTTCCAAGAAAGAACTGTGGGCAAAAAGCTTGAAATGGGCTCTTAGAGCATCCACATCAGTCAAGGAGATTTAGTGTAGTTTAGTCCAATGAGTTATGTTGGACTAACCTTAGTCCTGGTGTGCAACCAAACCATTTTAGGTTCTTTGACAGGTGTAAGTATGTGTAGACTACAAGATGTGATGACTAATCTATATGTCAGAGCTGAATCCATAATTTTGGGTGCAGATGATGTGTGATAGCAAGATAAATGCATAGGAATATGCAATTACTATCCAGTCCAAGGATGAGTGGGTACTATATTGGGTACTAAATCTAGTCCATACTAACTCAAAAATGAGATCCAGGATATTCTAATCTGGGCTTATTCTTCACCAATGCAGTCCTTGCAGGAACAATCCACAATTTTGAATTTTTCAAAAGAAATTTTGTTATACCATCTATCTACATATCAAGAGAAGATTTCTTATTGGGCGTTGATAAAAAAACCCAGGTAATCCGCGCTGACACCCCGTTTTCTCCGCAGCGCGCGCTGCACCAAAAACCCGGGTTTTCCGCGCGCACACCCGGGTATTTAATTTTAATTATTTTTTTAAATTGTTTCCTATGTTAAAAAACGTGTAGAATTTTATGGTGAAGTCAAAATTCTCAAAAAAAAATCCTTCTATTGTTCTTTTCTTTTTACAAGTGGCTTCTACTCAAATGTTGTGACTTCCGTTTGACATGTCCAAACGGTCTAAAAAGTGTATCAAAAATTAATTAATGGATTTATTTTTTTACTCTATTATCTATTTCCATAGCCCATGAGTGGTTTGCATGTAGCAGTGATTTGAAGATTTGGCCAAAATCTGCTTCTACTCAAATGTTGTAACTTCTGTTTGGCGTGTCCAAATGGGCTCAAAAATGGATCAGAAATTAAGCAATGGATATAGTTCTTTACTGTATAAAAATTTTCCATAGCCCATGAACGGTTCACGCACAGCAGCCGTTTAAAATTTGTCCAATTTTGCCTGGTTTGCCCAGATCAGAAGCATGTCAAGGGGGCATTTTTATGAAAAATGAATATTTCCATGGTTTTCTTCACCCCTCAAAGTGTAGGAAAAAGATTTGAAACCTTGAAGAATCTTTGAATATGATAATGAACTCAAAACCTTTGGTTTTCCAACCGAGTGCGTTAGGACAAGACGTAGCGACTAACGACACAAGAGAGAGCTGATGAAGCGAACCTGTTGGCGAGACAGAGCGAGTGAAGCGAGTGAGTGAGACAAAGAATGGAATCAAACAATCGGATGAGAAAAAAAGGAAACAAAATCATACGGTTGAGAAACTAAGTACACATCCGATTAGGTTTGACATATGCCCATCTCACTATACCGCGTGCCCACGTGCGCCGCAGCAGGATGAAAACATAACTCCGAACTGTAAGCTCAACATATGAGGGGTACAAAAATAGTTGAAAAAAACCGGGTTTCCCCCCCAAAAACTGGGAAGCAATCTTTTTCATCAAAATTGGTGTTGACCATTAGATTCTACACCCTTGAAAATGTGAGAACCAAACTTAAAATCTTGTAAAATAATTAATTCTGCGGGCCAATGGAATTTATGCCAAAATTCTGTTGAAATTCAATTTTACATGCCAAGATGACATTTTCATGCTCCAAAAGTTTATTTATAAGTTTTGATTAATATGAAAGTATGGGAAAAAAATTGAAATCACAAAAAAAGGTTGAGTAATGACCTCAAAAGAATCATTCAAAAAAACCGGATGTGTGCGCGCCTTCCTCGGCCGACCGTCCGCCCGACGTTGGCTGGACGTAAACCCGGGTGTCAGCGCGGATTACCCGGGTTTTTGTCTTAATGCCCTTCTTATTTATACAAAAAAGAAAATAGAATAGGTACTTATTGCACTGCAAGGTATTTTCTTAAAAATACAAAAAGTAAAAGCACATAATAATCATTTTGGTGCACAAATTCTAGGTTCTGGAGCCGCAGGTTCAGTATTCCTGTAACTTGGAAGAAAAAGAAACAGATATAAACATATAGACAAGACTTGATCAAATCCTTGAATAAAAAAGTCTCCCTTTGAGAATGATTTTCAAGAGATTGTTCCTCCTGTTGTACAAGGGCCGTGCCCTCGTGACTTTCAGCGTCTTTTTAGGTCTGGAGGACGGCAGGGAGTGGAGTTTCTTGAGTGTTATTATTTTGAATAACAAAACGATCATCTAACACTATGACTTCAGTTGGAAGGCTAGGAGTAGGAGCGGCATCTGTCAGAGCAGTATTCTGCTTAGGATCTTGAACTTTTGTATCTTTTTGGGACCCAGGGACTGGAAAAGAGAAAGTGAAAGTTAGCTTGTTTCATGGTGTAAATCATCCGTGGACCTAGTCGATGCCCATGATTCTCTCAACAAAATTCCTCACTTATGCCAGCACTCTTCAATTGCTTCAGAATGCTTCCGAAGTCTTTTTGCAACTTGAGTACATCTCCGATGAGCTTTGCTACTCCCTCGCTACCTACGTCCAGAGCAGTAAGGACTTTTCTGCAGAGCAAAGAAAAAACGATATTGTATATTTAGATGTATTGGCAGAACCCTCTGAATGGATATATTTTTCCGGAGGGAAAGCACGACGAACCCAACAATTTCTCCTACTTTGGATCGTTTGCGCAAACAATGGAGAGAATCTAATCCGGGCGTAGCGGGCGTTTGGACGGTTCCAGCATCCAGATTTTGGGTCGGATGCGGTGCGCACAGAGTCACGGTTATGGCATAGAATAAGCCTAGGAAAACTTTGAAGTTGAATGCATACATTTTAACCATTAACAATTCTGATCTGGGGTGAGTTCATCTGTTTATAGACAGCAGGAATCAAAAAATTCGGCAATCCTATCGAGAAGAGTTATGACCTAGGTGGAGGTATGGCAAGCTGAAGATGCATTTCTAGCAGACCGTCCGAGTGGTTTTATATCTTGAAGCCAGCGTGAACTGGGCAGCAGTATTGAGTGTGCAGGTTCAACGCTACAGCAAAAACGATCATACTCTGGTTATCGTTACGACCGGAGGGCTTGCCACTACCGAATCGTGAATGTAGCTTGTAGCTTATACGATAGTTGTGCAGCACCTCGGTTGAGGCAACTCCATGGCAGACCCATCATCTCCCGCCGACTGAACCATTTGAAGGAGGTGAGCAAGGTAATCGGAATCAGGGATAATTGCCGGGGATCCACTCGACAACTTGAGCGTACACTATGTTAGATTCTCCAGACAACCGACACATTTGCTTCACAACTAACCCGCATGACGTCTCCCCAGGTTAGGTATGCAGGCTTTCATTTTCAGCTCAGTTCACAAGACGTTTCTTTTCATGTATAATTGGTGTTTTTGTTGAAGTGGTCTGTTTGTGAGAGAAAGGATTTGTGACATAGACGGGAAACCCCTGTGAAACCGTTGTACCTAGTCTAGTTCGCGCGCTCCGTTGTTCCCAGTCTCCTTTTTCTTTCCTCATCCTGTTTTCTCCTTTTATTCTTTCTTCCCAGGTTCGACCTAACTGCTCCCGCCCCCAATCCTACCCTCGCTGACATCCCGCACACCATACGGTGTCTTAAAGGTTAATATCATTGTTATTGTTTTCCTTTCTCTGTCTTCTCTCCACTTCTTATTCTTCTGATGAAATAAAAACCCTTATCCTGTTTTCTCCTTTTATTCTTTCTTCCCAGGTTTGACCTAACTGCTCCCGCCCCCAATCCTACCCTCGCTGACATCCCGCACACCATACGGTGTCTTAAAGGTTCGACCTAACTGCTCCCGCCCCCAATCCTACCCTCGCTGACATCCCGCACACCATACGGTGTCTTAAAGAGATTTATTTCCTCTTCTCACACTGTTCCCTTTCCGTTTTGTGCTTCCTACCCTTCATCTCACCGTCACATTTTGTGAAATTTCTCGAGGCATCTACCTGTCCGGCTGCTGTGGAAGGATTTTTTTCATCCTTCCACTCACATCTGAATGGCCGGCCTAAGCCACACATGCCGTTCTTCTGTCTTTTCTCTTCGTTTCTCTTTGTGTTTCTCTCCCTCTCATTTTCTAATTCATTTTTTCCTTTCCTTAACCCTGACACCACCTCAGTTGAAATTTACTTTAAGCTTAATACTTCTTCAAGTCACAACACATGCTCATGTGTATAATGAGAAGCATAGGATATTGACCATCACCCATGGAACTTCTTGTATCGTGATCTTATCCACAAAAACTACAAGTATGTATGTGATTTGTGAGAACAACGCATGCAATTTCTCATGAGGAATTTTATTCTGAACATTTATTTACATATCAAGAAAAGGCTTCTAGTTATACACAGAAAAGGAACTTTGATTTTAATACTCCCAGTCATTTGCGTGAAAAATACAACCAAAAATTACACAAACAAACCATGCAACAATGGTGGGATCCTGAGCCACAAATTCAATGTTTCTTCAGCTTTGAAGAGAAAGAAAAAGATATAAAACATAAACCAAAGACTTCCTATTGCAAACCCCTTGTGACTTATTTGGTTTATTGGGTGGTTTTGCGGATGGCAGGGCTTGGAGCCTCCTGAGTGCTATTAGCTTTGGAATCCAAGTCATCATCTTCCAAGTCATCATCTGACAGTATTACTTCAGTTTCAGAAGCTTCATCTGTCACTGTAACATTCTGCTTTGGATCTAGAGCTTTGGAAGCTTTTTTGGATGCGGAGACTAATAAAATCGAATTCTTCTCAGCTTCCTTGAATGGGCAAAGTTTAATCGGGCCTGGATGCCCAGGATTGTCTCAATAAGATTGCTCACTCATGCCAGCAGCTATTAACTGTTTGATAATGCCTTCGAGGTCTTGTTGTAGTTTTAGCACATCACCGACAAGCTTGACTCCCGAACTACCGACTTCGATAGCGGTACGCGCTTGCCTGCAGAGAAAATAAAAGGAAAATAATGAGTATCTGGATGTATTGGCAGTGCCCTTAATTAAATGATGTATTTATTCAAGGGGAAAACATAACGAACCCAGCAAATTCTCCTGCTTTGGAGCGTTTACGTAACAGCGAAAGGTCATTTAAGACAGGTGTGGCTGGCGTTTGAAGGGTGACAGTATCAGGGTTTTGGGTACTAGGACGCGGTGCGCACAGAGATATGGTTACGGCATATAATAAGCCCAAGAGAACTTTGGAGCTGAGTGCATACATTTTAATTATTAACAATCCTGATGCGGGATGGGTCAGTCTATTTATAAAGATCAGGAATGAAGCACTGCTGTAAGCCTATCAAAGAGTTATAAAAGTCAGGTGGAGGTACTGGAAGCTGATGCGGCGATTTTAGCAGAATGCCTATCTGACTTTATATCTTGGATCGGAGAGCAGGGAGTATGCAGGCTCAACGCTGAGTAGTAATAACAGGTAAAAACGATGACAATGTGATTATTGTTAGGACTCGAGAGGTTACCATTACCGAATCATGAATGTAGCTTGTAGTCCATACGATAGTTGTGCAGCACCTCGGTTGAGGCAACTCATTCTCGAAGGAAGCCGTTTGAGAGGAAGTCGTGAAGACCATGACAGACTCATCTCCCGCCTACCGATACTTTGAAGGAGGTGAGCAAGGTGATCTGAAGCGGAAATGACAGCCAAGGTGTGAGGTCGATCTATTACCTATAGACCTTAATCTATATTTGCGTAACAATTTAAGACTCTGAATTTCTCTGAGAAAGGAAATTGTCCAATAGTTACTATGAATATAGAAACCCTAATTCGCCAATGTATTTTGAAAGCTTAGGATTGTAAAGTTTGTATTTTACTTTTAAGGATCTGAAAGATAAGGATGATAATGAACACAAATAACAAGACGAGAAAGAGAAGGAAGGGAAACAGAAAACAAGAGCAAAGAACAACCTTTATCATAATGCGCACTGACAACCAGAAAGCGCATAAACAACAATCCTGACGTCACCTAAGAACAATCAGATTCTAATCGCATAACAATAAAGAGATCATGACGTCAATGAAGCACAATCAGATTCTAAGCGCATAACACATATTATGATTGCGATACATATATTATTCATTACAAAAATAGCTCCGCCTATTACCTCAAGCCGTTGCTTAGTTCTTCTTCTTGTCCGTTTTTCCGTATAATTCTCACCACGTGAAACCTAATACTGACTACCCTGACAGGCCCGCGCGGGCAAAATGTGGATGACTGAGGAGCCTCGGAGCGACTTCCGCCGCCCTCTCTGGACTGAGTTACACTTCCCCGCCATTTACATGTCCTCAAGTTCAACCTCGCGCGACCTGCTGAGATAAGCTGCCCTGTGCACCCTGGCGGATATCCGCCCAGCCCAGCGTCCTCGGATCATCCCCTCTCTGCCGGAGCTTGGTACAGCTGAGCACGTGACGATGCCCGTTTGACGTCGTGACAATGCCCGCTTGACGTCAAACGGGCATCATTACATAAGCTTCACTTGTGCGCACTGATGTTTTCAGCTTAGGATGTATGTCATGTTGCCTCACAATCACCAACCCTGCTTCGCCAAATACATATCACCTCTTCAGCATGGCACGGACTCGCCGGACTTGCCGGACTGGCCAACTTTCCGACAGCTCTATGATTCTCAATGAACCCACGACGGGAGGACGTTTCCGACCCTCAAGGCGTCGGGTCGATGCTGAGGCAGAGGCAGCTTGGATTCACAGATCAACACAACTCGCGGTGGACTACGGGATGCTTCCACCTAGGGCCGGGAGGCCAATCCGATTTGCCGTCCCTCCTCAAACTCCCAACACCAACCAAGACTATGACCAAAACTATGACCACGACCAGAACAACTCAATCGAAGATCACAGTGTGTACCAGCCTGCAATAGCTCACGCCAGATATCATTGGCTAGAACGTTACGCCGCTCAGCGACAACAACGCAGTGATGAGTGGCAAATGCTTGTCAATCAAGCAACATCCACATACCTACACTGTCAGCAGTCAAGCCACAATTGGACAAATCTGAAGTTCCCCATGGAAGCAGTACCCTACGATTGTACCTGCGCACCTGATACTGTGCGTTGGCGATCGGTTGACTTGATTGGCCTGCTTCGTAAGTCTCACACTTTTATTATCTTGACAAATTTCTCTATCAAAATCTTGACTAACTGCACCATTTTTCATTATTCTCCGTCACAAGAGCACCATGTAGCATTCCAGATTCCCTTCTGTAAGTGTACTCCTGATGTTATCAGGTTGTTACATTTTGGATTCCTTGCAAGCTCGGCCAAGAAACCACGAACCGCTTTCTCAGTGCCCCTTGTCCAGCTTCACCACGATGTATGGCAAGCTTCATCAATATCGACTGGTTCCTTCATCAAGGGGCTATCAAAATTCCTGGATGCCCGACATGCACGGCCAATGTTAAGTCGTGGTTCCAAACGAAAACGACAACTCCGAGTCCCCTTTTCACATAGCACCGACTTATTCTTTCAAATCTCATTGGCCTCCGATAGAATTGTTGACCAAGGACTACAATACAATAACAATCAGAAATGGGCCCGTCGATGCCCTCGATGTTTTGGCCCCAATGATCACGAGCACAAAGCAAATTTAGCGGAGCCCGACTTTATAGTGGCCATGGATGGCAATTACCAACAGAGGCACTACGCTCATGCCAGCAAAGACACTCCGTCCGATGATCAATACCCACCAATCTTCCTGCAGCCATCCGAGGTCAACTCCAGTACCACTCTCTGCAAAGAAACAGAGGTCCATGTGGCTGGGATTGAGGTATGTCTCTAATCCACTTTCCTATCATTCTAGATTGCTGTACGATAACTTATACTCATTGCTGTGCATCACTACCTTCCGTGTCTGCTACCCAGGACCCATGTGCAGCATCACACAAAGTTGCTGATGACTCGCGAGATGCAACCACCTGGGAAAAGTGTGATGATAGCGGATTGTTTGGTGTTTCTTGCCGGCACAATGTGCCGCTTCTTTATGCCAATGTTTATAAAACTGGGGAAAAGTAAGTCTTTGAATTGTTTTCCTTAACCAGCCGCTAAAAAGCAATCCTCATCTGTTAAACACTGGTAGGCTTTATTACCCCATCTCAATACTCAAGCAAATATTTAGCGACTATCCACAATCCAAGATTGGCATACTTTACGACATAGGCTGTCAGCTAGAGACACACATTAACAAGGTGAGCAAGTCATTTTTCCATTATAAATGTTCAATTATAGAACTGGCATGAGCTGATTACAGCAATTTTCAGCAAAACTTCTTCCCTGACAAGCAATCAAGCCTGACGTATGGCACATCAGTGTTCCATGCCTACGTCCACGAATGGTTGTGTCAGGTGAAGTATAATCCACGACTAAACAAGTGGTGGGGGTTATCTGATGGGGAGGGGTTGGAACGACTGTGGTCCTTCCTGTCCTCTCTTGTTTCATCGCTGAGGGTTTCCACCCGACCGCATCGGTTGAATGCAATCCACGCCCGATCACAATACTATGGCGAAGGCTTAAACGAAACCGCTGGTGATCCTAGCGCTCAAACAATCTGGGGCTGGGCTGTCTTTCTGACAATCTAAGTGTTTATTTATGTGTTCGATAGCCGAATGGCTCCATAACAAACTTTTGACGGCCAAAAAAACTATCACCGACTCCGGCAAAGGCCTTCGAAAGCTACATCAACTGCCAATCTTAAACAACACAGAGGGCAGAAACTACACCAACGAATTCTTCCAACAACAGTGGGACGACGAACAGGCTTATCATCTTGGAACAAACCGATTGTTCCAGGAGAAACAGGAAAAAGAACTTGGCCGACTACTCCGATTGGAGGACCAGTTGGAATCTGAATGGTCTGCAGCTTCACTTAACGTTGCTGAGGCAATTGCACGCGCGCGGGTGGTGTCAAGTCTCACAGCTGAGATTGAGGAACAGCGGAGAAAGGTTGGAAATGTCATGCATCTGCTAAACTTGACAGGTATGTTCCATTCTGCGTGATTTATTAGTGAGTCACTATGTATGCTAACTGACCGTAGGAATATGTATTCAGAGCCCGAGAAAGATCAACTACTCAAGATATGGCACACCAAAACCGAGCTGCGACAAAAGTTTCTTGCATTGATTGAGGAAAAGCAACCACTTACCCGAGTGTGTCGTCCCGGAGAACAATCTACCCTTGGTAAGTGAGGCATTTCGGGCAATTTCCCCACAAGATTGCTGCTAACAAATGCAAATCTATTTTAGGCACTTCCATGCAGCAGAAGTTATTGGACGCGCTGCGCAAACGAGCAAAGCAACTTCACAATGTACTGAACGAATACGTCAAGCGAGTGGAAGAGTTTGCTGCAGAGTTCCCAGACCGAGCCCACCCAATCATCATTGATTACAACTCGCTGATGCGAATCGATTCAGACGACGCATTCTGGAATGATGGGCTGTTCACCAATCAGAACGAACCATGGGCTGTTGATCACAATACTCAGAAGGGGATTTGGCTTCTAGCTTCCCTGAATCGAGGTTTAGAGGAGGAGCGTTGAATCGGATGGGAGGTACGGAGAGCGATGAAGTGGGCAATCCAGGAGCATAGCCAACTGGTTAACCTGATCAGGGAATTTACCGGCCCTATCAATCCCAATCACCAATTTTTTTCACTAACCAACCATCCAACACTACGATCTCTCAGTACAATCGGACGCACTTTGGCAGCAAAAGCACTGGTCCATGCAAGGTTTGTTCACATCTGCAACCTTCAGTGGGAGTGGAACCACTTTTGCCTGCAAGTACTCGCCGATACCACCAGCCAGGAGGACGATTTGACAATCCGGCGCCAGTGGAGCGACCAAATGACCACTCTCCGCTTTGATATTTCACAGTTACTAGGCGATAATGACAATCTCTTGGCTACTTTGGAAGGTAGGGTGCCTCATCTAGAGGATCAAGAGGACCAAGAAGAAGATGACAATGGCGACGAAAGCGATGATGATGATTACCTCAATGAAGTTGAAGGCTTCATGAATCAGACTATGATTGATGAACTGGCGAATGAAGGTGGGATGATGAATAATATGTGATGTTATTTTTATTATTTATCTGACTTATTAGTTGCCACCAATGTTCAGCTCGACTTGTAATAAATAAAACATGTTTTTAAATGCAATGAGATAAAATGTACAATATCCATGATGTTAGTGTAACATATCTCTTTTGTTTCTCAATGATAAGGCACCAAAAATTTAGGATAATGTATTTGATGTAAGATTGAAATTTGTGAGAATTTTTGGAAGTATCATAAGAAGGACACAGAAGTTCTTAGCATGTCAAGAATTTTGGGAAAAATGGTTCAAGTAGGAAACTGAATATGGGATAACTCTTTTGTTTCTCAATCATAAGGCACCAAAGCTTCTGGGTAATAAATTTGATTCAAGCTCAAAAATTGTGTGAATTTTTGGAAGTATCATCAGAGGGACATAGAATCTATAAGCATATCAAGTTTGGGGGTAAAGGGGTTCAAGTAGGGAAGACAAAACATGTGATAACTAGTTTTTTGGTGAAGGATATGAAAGTTAATAAAAAATAGACAATTTTTTAAAGTTTTTGATGTAATGTGGTGTGCTTAATACTGAGTTGCACATGTGCACATATGTGTGCAAGCACTTGGCACAAATATGAGCACATGTGCAAATCATTAGTAACTGCATCAAATTAGATGATAAAAGGTGGAATCCAACTTTCTAAGTCAAGAAAAAATGGTTGAAATCTTTGGAATCATCTAATTTGATGCAGTTACTACTGAGTTGCACATGTGCAGATATGTGTGCAAGTACTTGGCACATATATCTGCACCTGTGCATCTCAGTAGTAACTACATCAAATCAGATGATTCCAATGGTGGAATGCATCTTTCCAAGTAATTCAAAAATGGTATACATATTTGGAATTTTTGCAGTTACTACTGAGTTGCACATGTGCACCACATATGTAAATCTGGGCAATGCTTGCACACATATGTGCACACATGCAACTCAGCAGTAATTGCATCAACTTGGAAGATTCCAAATATTTAAAACATTTTCTATTTACTTGGAAAGATGAATTCCACCTTTGGAATCATCTAATTTGATGCAGCTACTACTGAGTTGCACATGTTCACATATGTGGTACTTGCACCCATATGTGCACATGTGCAACTCAGTAGTGACTGCATCAAATTAGATGATTACAAAGAATTCAACCATTTTTTCTTGAATTAGAAAGTTGGATTCCACCTTTTATCATCTAATTTGTTGCAGTTACTAATGATTTGCACATGTGCACATATATGTGCCAAGTGCTTGCACACATATGTGCACATGTGCAACTCAGTAACTAACTCTTATGATAGATCCTTCAAAAAATCTAAAAACTTTAAAAGCAACCTTGCAATAAATTAGTGTGAAAATTTGGTGACATATCATACAGAAACAAAGGAGTTATCCCATAATCAGTTTTTCCTATTTTAACACTTTTCCCAGATTCTTGACTTGCTAATAACTTCTTTTTATTTATTTTTCTACTTCTAAAAATTCATCCATTTGAAAATATTCCTTGAAACCAATTTGTGTGAAATTTTGGTGCCATATCATTGAGAAAAAAAAGAGTTATTCCACGACCAGTTTTTCCTACTTTAACCAGCTTTCCCAAATTCTCCACTGGCCAATAATTACTTCTTTGCCTTTGTTATGCTACTTCCAACTTCCAAAAATTCACACAATTTGAAATCTTTCTTTAAATGAATTAATGTGAAACTCTGGTGCCATTTCATTGAGAAAAAAAATAGTTATTTCATGTCCAGTTTTTCCTACTTTAACACAGTTTCCCAAATTCTTGACTTGCTAATAACTTCTTTGCCTTTCTTATGCTACTTCCACAAATTCAACAACCTTGAAAGATTACTTTAAATAAATTACTGTGAAATTTTGGTGTCATTTCATTCAAAAACAAAAAAGTTATTCCATATCCAGTTTTTCCCAGTTTCCCAAATTCTTGACTTGCTAATAACTTCTTTGCCTTTCTTATGCTACTTCCACAAATTCAACAACTTTCAAAGATTACTTTCAATAAATTATTGTGAAATTTTGGTGTCATTTCATTCAAAAAAAAAAAAGTTATTCCATATCCAGTTTTTCCTACTTTAGCCCAGTTTCCCAAATTCTTGACTTGCTAATAACTTCTTTTCCTTTCTTATGCTACTTCCACAAATTCAACAACTTTGAAAGATTACTTGAATTGAATTACTGTGAAATTTTGGTACCATTTCATTGAGAAAAAAAAAGTTATTCCATGTCCAGTTTCTCCTACTTTAACCTAGTTTCCCGACTTACAACTGATCCTGCTGCTCTGACAAGCTCCGCTTGTCCAAGGATCTGTTTGATCTTCAAGAACGAGTACCTAGGAAAGAAGCCGACTTGATTTTTAATCAAGTCAATCAAGCTGGTATGATATGATTTCTGCATCCTCTGTAAGGAAGGCCTCAAGATGAAGGTTCCCCAACTCCTCAGCTACACCCTGCTTATTTTTGCGTATTTTTTCTCAAATTCGTGCAGTCTGTGTGGATCGACTAGAATGGAGGTCCTTGCCGGAACAATGTTGCTGAAGGGAGTGTCTCAATGACCCGGGTATACGAGGCCATCAAACACGCACAGAAGTACTTGCAACACAATCATGCAGGCTACAAGAGAATGAGAACAATTCTAATAAGAAATTACAACATCCAGATCCCAAGGTGAGTCTTGTTTGCTTTGTATTTAACAGCTTCAACCTCATATTGAATGCAATCTATCTTCTTCAGGCAAATGGTTTACAACGCGCTCCGGGTTGTTGATCCCAAAGGGATGGCATCTCAATGGCAACAGGCCTGTAAAAGTTGCACCTTTCACACTCACGGGCCCAACCATGTCTGGGCTGTTGACGGCCATGACAAATTGAAGAAGTTTGGCATAACAGTTTATGGTTTTATTGATGCCTGGTCTCGTAAAATACTTGGTCTTCATGTCCATGTGACAAATAACAACCCCGTCATGTCTGCGTCTACTTCCTCCAATTGGTCAACAAGGTTGGAGGTGTCCCAAGGAAGATTACTGCTGACTATGGTACAGAGACAGTAGACATTTCAATGTATCAAATGAAACTATCCCATGAATTTGGAGGAATCAGCCTTGAAGAAGCACACACACGCATGCATCACACTAAATCTACTTGAAATCAAAAGATTGAAGCCTTGTGGTCGCAGATGATGAAGCAGCACAACCGGTCAATCATTGATAACATTGTTACTCACCAGGAGAATGGTACTTACAACTGGGATGATCAGTTTCAAAAGTGAGTAACACATATCTACCACCTCACTTGTAATGGGAACACATTGGCTGATGCATGAAAGAAGACTCCTCTTCCTTTTCCTCTGGATACCTGTTTTTCAAGCAAGTGTTGACGTATGGGTTGATCTCACAAACCACTCTTGCAAAAGAAAGGATCAAAACATCAGCCTTCCAACTGGTTGCTCCCCTGAGTTCTGTTACAGTACCCCAGAGGCCTTTGGAACTACGGATCAGCTCATCATCGGCAATAGTGAACGAGCACAGAAGAGCTCGCCGAGCAGGTCACTGGCCTGCTCGGCGAACTGAGCTCGCCGAGCAGGTCACTGGCCTGCTCGGCGAACTCTTCTCTACTTCAAGACAGCTAAATACCTCTCTCCAAAACAAGTGTTTTACTGAATTGGTAAGAGATGGTGGGCAGGGCCTGGTCCAACGGGCGCTTTATGTACCAAGGTTGCGTCCAGCCCACAGCTTGCTTTAGTCGTATTGATCTCATCCGCACACAACTCTCGCGGATGCAAGAATGACATGGAAACCAAAAGATGTGTTTGATGTATTCAAAATGAAGTAAGTCTTTCAGCCACCTTGTTCTACTTTCAACTTCTTTATCAACAATCAATCTTTCATTAAACTCTTGATTGCTTGCTTTTTTTAATCGCAATGAACCTTTAGTCGTGAAAATTCTTTACTGGATGGGTCTCAAGAAAAAAAAAGTTATTCCATGTCCAGTTTCTCCTACTTTAACCTAGTTTCCCAAATTCTTGACTTTCTAGTAATTTATTTGACTCCTTATGCTTCTCCTTGAACTATTTTTCCTGCAATGCTTTGTTGTCCAACACAAGACTTATTCCATATGTAGTATTTCCTACTCCAACATTTTTTTCGCAGCCATCAATTTTTTGAAGATTTGCCGCCTGATATTCCTGGGGAAAGCAAAAGAAAAAACTTGTCGGAAAATGCCATGTTTTCATGAGGAATGAATGTATTCCATTCTTTTCATTTCAGGCATAGGTATTGCATGTGCATTGGTTGGTTCTAGGTTGCAGAGTATCTACATAAGAATGGCAGTTGATACCAACCTGGTGATGAACACTAAAAGCAACAGGCCAAAGACAAATAAATATCAGGTTTATTGGGGGACACATGATGACACAGATAGGGGTAACAATCAACAACACATTGGTAGGGAGCAATAACAAGAAACACTAGAGTCAAGAGATTTGTTGGCAGAGATGTTTCATTGTTGAGGGCACAAGGGGTAACAGGCAAGCTAGTTGTTTGCATGAGAGCTTGCAGGAGCCGTGGTATCTAACAAGGAGGCTGCATCTCCACCCAGATTGTGAAGGTGCGATTCCCGGCCGCAGGTCGGACATTTATTCGTCTTGAGGACTGTCGCCCATGAAGGCTCTGTTTCGTTGTTGGTTCGGGGAACCAGATGGATCCTCTTCTCGCGAAGTTCACGCATGAATATACGTACTTCAACCAGGTGTCGGGCTCGAGTTGGACTCCTGAGCCATTGAATGTTGAAGGCGGGGCATGCCGATATCTCAAGCCGATACCCTGCAACCCACAGGTTGTGATCGGTATCAGTCCAGGGCCATTCTTTCAAGATTCCTCCAGTCTCGTTGTCTGGCTCCCAGAAAAACGGGTTAGCCATTGTCACAAGGTAGTTGGGTATCAGGTGGCATGTATGTACTGACAAATTTGGCCATAGCCTGTGTGAGTTGGTGTAGTTGGCTCCTGAGCAAATCTACAAGAGGAGAATGAATGCTGTCAGTACGTACTTGAATGGTATAACATGGTTGTATTACTGTCACTGACCTGGGTTGGCCGACACTTTTTGAGCCATGGCAAGGGAGGTTATGTCAACACCAGCAATATAAGCTTGAAGACGGGCTGTGTACTGATGATTGC
>PGCI01000578.1:0-26296 GCA_002873125.1 Puccinia coronata f. sp. avenae | reverse complement strand
ATAAATCACCCACAGAAGTCAATCAATCGTCGTCTGACACGAATCTCGACAAAATAAGAGTGAAACTCAGAATGAGAACTATCGCGTTCTTATTTAACGATGATGGATGTCGATTGGCTACCTTGTCATTATCATCTGCGGACTTCTCGGTTTTGTTCAATGGGCCCACATGGCGCGTCAATGCACGCTTAGGGAACTTGACGTTGGAGGATGATACTGTCGAATCGAGCGATACCAAGTTCCGACGCTTAGTCGAAATCCAGGGCGATGATTTGGCCAATTTTCAGTACGAGACCTTCTTGCAGGGGACAACACTTACCCTATTCAATGGTGTATTTGAGATCTGGATCCATTCAGTTCACCATAGTGGATGGGATCTGGCATCGCATATTGATATTCTTTTCTAAATTTGCTCAAATGAAAGCCGTTATGGATGCCGCTAGTGAAGCTGCGCGTCAGCAAGCCACCGAATTATCTCAGACAAGCACAAAAATGCACTACGATGTTTTGATCAGAACGCCTATCATCATTTTCCCCCTTGACGGCAACTCGACCGACTCACTGATTGCATATTTGGGTGAAATTAACGCATCCAATTCCTTCTCAGAAGATCAAGGCAATCTAGTGACTACGACCAAGGCGGGGCTCCACAACATTCGCCTGACTTCTGAACTGTCTCACGAGGGAAAATCAAATACGTTAGAAATATTGGGTGACGTGAACATCGATGTCATAATGACTACCTTCAGTATAGTCGAGCGATCTCCTGATTGTCTCCTGATACCAGATAGTGATGTCAGTAGCACTCCACTTGGGACCTCACCTGCTCCGTTCAATATTTGCATTGGCTAACTTTGAATCATTTAAACGCAAACTAAAATATTTAGATTGTATCCCACATGTCTGACGTGAAAATCAATTTAACTCAGCCGCAATACTTTGCCTTGTTGGCTCTAGCGTCATCCATCCCCAAGATACTTGATTTAAGTGAATTGAATGAGCAGCCAAGGCGCCCTAAACCTCGGTCAAACCTCGAGTCTCACTTTTCGCACCCAGACTCTCGGTCACAACTATCGTCCAAGCCTCATTTAATGCAGCACGATTCTCAAACCTCTTCAATATCAAACCGGGCCGCTGCAGCTGTCTGGGCTGTAATGGAATTGGCTTTCACAGTAACTAATGTAACTTTGGAATTGTTCGATGCCACGATTGCGCCTACGGAAAGCGAATTGAACAGCTTGGCAAGGTTCTCGCTGAATGGGATTCCGCGTCTTTTGGAAGTCAAAATCCGATGGATCGATGATGGCAGAAATGGTTTTGAAAGCTCTACGAACGGTCGACACACGTGCTTGGAAGGCTACCCAGTTTCGTGATATTATGCCCGACACCGATACTGCTGGCGACCAGCTGGCGCTCAGCTACAAACAGGCCGAAACGAGTAGCAGTGTTAACTTGGAGCTTGTTACGGCCCAACTTCATCCTTTCTTTGGATTTTCTTTTCGCTCTTCAAGCATTTCTTACCAATTCAGGATCACAAATAACCCCTTCGCCAGCCGAGTCCCCGCAAGATAAGTCCAAGTTAACATCCCCAGAAACACAGCCGGCATCAACTCTGCATTACTCTGTAAATGTCATCAAACCAAATTTGACAATCATTTCAGACCCCGAAAAAAGCGACAGCGATTCTGTCCACCTAAACATTGACAAATTTTCAATCAATCAGCAACATGTGCTGACCGCAATGGTGTTAGACATGTGCATGTCCTTGGGAACGATGAATGACCCTCAGAACGCTGTCAAATTCTTGGACGCATGTACAATGAGCTTTTCATCGGCCGATGCACCACAAGATGAAAATAGACAGGTTTTCATGCAAGCCCACACTACTCCGCTCATCCTCAGGCTCTCATACAGAGACTTCTTATTAGTATACTCCGTGTATTGTAAAGCGCTCGATTTCTCAGAAGCTGATCAAACGACAGATAAACAGATAGCTCAAGATACCAGTCTTCATGATAGAAATACGATGCCAAGATCTCCGTCCGTCCTCTCTTTAAGACCCCCAACCCCCTCCCGAAATCCAGAAAAGGTTATTTCTACCACCTACGTGAACCTCTCACTCTCCTTACTGATAATTCCACTTTTTCCTTCAAGCTTTCTATCCTGATAGATAAGATTCAGGTTGTGCTCATTGGCGACCTTCACGAACAGCCTCTTTTGGATTTTCACACACAGGATTTCGAACTCAATGCTAGTAATTGGTCTCATGAGGTAGGATGTCTAGATTGCATGGCATCTTGATCGACACTGATGCAAATGTGTCATTTTAGCTTGCCGTTGAGACTTCGATAACTTTTGCAATCAACTGTATGTCCGCCATTTCTCATCATTCATCTTCTGTATGAGGCTTAATTTTTCATCTGCTGTTAAGATTATAACCTGGCGAATTCTAATTGGGAACCACTCATGGAGCCGTGGCCCATGTCATTCCAAGTTTGTACCGCTCCCGGCCTTCATATGAAGCTCGTGCAGTAATCTTACTAAAATAATTATTCAACGCAGATGGCTCGTGCAGGATCTCCCATGCAAACTTTACTCTCCCTGGATTCCAAGAAACGCCTGGAATTGAATTTAACTGCTAGCTTCATTGACATCGTCATGACTGGTGCTGAAATTTGGGGGCGAGAAGGGGAGAGCGTTTTACATCGAAAACGTGGTTTTGCTGCACCCTACGTCATCAAAAATTTCACCGGTTATTCTCTCAAATTATGGGCCGAGCTGGACGATGGATCTCATGGCGGCGAAGATCATGTGATCGAGGATGGTAAAGAACTACCCTGGAGGTTTGAAGATTGGAAATCAACCCGTGAGGTGAGACTCCACTTCTTTCTACCCCCTCTTTTTTCCGCCAAGCTTATTCGGCTTTCCGAAGAACGTTTCTCCTTCCGCTCAACATACGCTAGGGCTGGTTCTGCAAGACGCTGGATGGACGTCAGTGGGTGGTATTTTAGTAGTCAGGGAAGGCGATGAGGTTTATCCTTTACGACCATCAATGGACAAAGTTACCCATCGACTTTTATGCCATGTCGAAATTATTGACAATATCAGGTGGTAACATTCCGTTCAACCTTTCAAGTTCGAAACGATACATTATTTCCCATTGAAATGGGCATTGTCAACACAAGTGATACACTTATTCGCGAACCTTATGTAATTGGTGAGCATAGGAATTTTCAACTTCGAGTTTGAATTACTTGCTTACCGGAAAGCTTTGATACCAGCGCCAAATCAATCCTGTTCGGTTCCTATACAGGCGGCCTATCACCAAAAAATCAAGATACGACCGGCTAGCTGTAAATGAAATGTTTTGCCCTTTGCTCGTTGGATTGTTTTGGCTGACAAGTCTACATTGCTTAGCGAAAAGCAGCTTCGCTTGGTCTGAAAAGGCCTTGAGCTGGACAGACTTGGTGAAGCAGCCCGTCAGAACTGTAAGCTGCGCGGCCATGAATCGGCAGGACCCATCACATCGTTTCAATGCTACCACAATCTATGACCAAGAGGATAGCACCGTCCGGTGAGTATTTTCTTTATGACGTCCTAACTCGAGTTATCCAATGCTCATCAACCTTACAAATAATTCACAGGTATTATCCCAAAATCACTTTAATTTTGCGCGCGCCAATTGAAATAGAAAATTTACTTCCATTCGACATTAACTGCACTATACACCTAGAAAAGAACTACTCCACATTTTTGAAGAAAGGTGATCTATTTCCTGTCCATATTGTCAACGTTATGGACTTGATGCTTCTAGGAATCGAATTCAAGGATGAGGGAATGGTTGGTATGAGGAGTCAGTATGCAGTAGTCAATACAAACAATCCAGAAGACGTACCTCTCGAAAATCGGATGACGGTCCTGGACGAAGATGGCTTGGCCCTAAATTTGGGTCTTCATTACATGTCAGTTTTTTTTATGAAAGCTGTATTTGTGTTCCGACTGTCGCTAATTCATGTTCCGGAACGTGCAAACGTGTAGGAGATACCCTTTGTCGGGCGGGGCATTCAAAGTTCAAATCTATAGCCCTTACGTTGTAATCAGTACGCCGTTCATTAAGCCCCTAGTCAAAATGGCGCTTTCACGCTGTCCTCATTCGCCCATTGTTTTTTTTAGACAAGACCGGACTGGACTTTTCCATAAGCTCGAAACCGTTCATTGGTAGGGTCAAGAAAGTCGCAGGACAAAATTTGTGCGGGAGTCAGTCGTCGCAGGCTTTTGTCTAGCATTTGAGGTGATCCTGATGTTGCTTGTCCTATCATAGATGCTAGTCGTCGTAAGGAGCCTCGCCCATTACTATTTTCACACCTCAGTGATGACAAAAGGAACCGTGCGGTCATCAGAGTCGGGGACTCGAATTGGTCCAAGGTCATTAATGATTTCATCCTCTAGGCTAAAACTACATAGACTAACAATCCCACCCAAAAATAGGGTATCAATTTTGATGTCGTTGGAGCCAACCAGCAAGTGACCATGCAAACTTCAACAAAACCTCGGAGTACAGGGTTGGGTTGACAGTCTCTGAGGGACTTGGAAAGGTCAGGATTCATAAGAGTTCGCATGTGCGATCAAAGCCAAATATCTGTATTAATCTTCAAACCTTGGATTCCTTGTGTGCAGTACAAACTTACCAAGGTCGTAATTGTTTACCCGCGTTTTATCATCAAGAACGAGGCTGAACTACCGATATGTCTTCGCGAGGATGTCTCGGATCAAATGACCATTGTCAAACCTGGGAAACGTGCCCTACTAAGTTTATTCATGAGGAGCGCGGATCCGCAATTAGTTTTAGCGTTCGAATCCCCTATGGGCAAACGGTGGTAAGTCTGATCTATTGTTCCTACACTTAATTATTCCAACAAATTCACTCTTGATGGCATTGTAGGTCCAAACCTTTTCGAATTCAAAATGTTGGGAAAGTATACATACGAGTCTGTGATGCCCAGAATGAAGAAACCCTGGTTCATGTCGAAATCTTGCTCCAAGGCCCCTCAATCTTCATCAAGCTTAACGTTAATCGTACGCAGTGGCCTGTTCTGTTCCGCAACAAAAGTAGCTCGGTTTTACACTTCGGCCAGACAGTACGCCTTTTCTTTAAACTGAATCTAAAATATATCTATATACCTGACTTGATTTGCTTCCACACCAGGTCATTAATGGCAATCACAAGGAAAATTTTGGTGTTTTGAAGTTTTACGAATCTCAGCCTAATACTGAAATCCCTTATGCATGGGATGATCCCGCCTCTGGCTTACAAAGCCTCATTCGTGTAGTCCTCTTTCGGCAAACTGAAGTCTCATCTTCCAAGCCATTGCCACCAATTGTTTTGAGAGACGTGCATGTGCTGGAAGTTGGACAGTTGGAGCCTGTCAGAACCCATGTGAGTTGTATGTCAGCTTAAATCAAAAGCACACTTCTATTTACCTTATGAACATCCTGCAGAGATCGGGTCAAAAACTAGCCTTCGATGTAGTCGTTGAAGGGCAAGCTCAGGTGGTGGTTATTTCTGATTACAACGAAGCTACGAACGTATGGAAGGTGGCGAGAAAGACAGGTCCTGGGGTTCCAATACAGCGTTCTGACAGCTTCAGTAGCCTGGGCGATACTGCATTTGAGGCCACCACGGTAGAGCCGATCACTTCGGTCTCTGCTTCGATAAGCTTAGAGGGAATTGGAATTTCGATCATTGATAAGCGAATGCGAGAATTGATATACGGGTCTTTCCGAGGGATTGACATCACTTACGAAGAGAGCCAACTCCAGAAAGACTATGGAATCGTCATATGTTGGATTCAAGTCGACAATCAATTGAACGGCGCACTCTTCCCGGTTTTATTCCGTCCTACTGACCTTTCTGCTGACCCCAAGGCGGTAGAGACACGTCCTAATTTGCAAGTAAAAGCCAACGTTGTTAAGGATGACAGTGAGCCATCTCTTTAAGAACTAGTAAAAAGAGATTCTAACAATTTCTTTTTCTTTCTTTGTAGAACATGGTGTTGTTTATATCAAGTATGCTACTGTATTGTTGCAAAAAATGTCTCTCGAGATGGACGAATCATTTGTAATTGCTCTCATGGGCTTTACTAAATTTTCTGGTGCCTCGTGGAATCGTGAACATGTCAAGTACTTGACACTTTCTTTTTTTTGGCTTCTGAGAAGTATAGAAAGTTGATCTCTGGGCCAATTCAGTCAACTCACTGCAGATCCTGTTGGAATACCGGAACCAGCTTCAGAAGGAGGAGGCTTGGATTTATACTTCGAACTTTTGCACTTGCAGCCGTTTGCAATTGTAATCTCGTTTGAGCGGCAGGAAAGCGTAGACGCTAGTGAGAGGTGAGTTCGTTTTTCAAACGGCTTCATTCACCGTATCCTGAATGGCTCTTGGTTTCTGTAGGACGTTCGATTCTCGAAACCCGTTGTATTTCTTACTCAATGCGGTGACTATGGCTATCGGCACAATAAGCGGGGCTCCCCTGATGTTAAATCAGCTGAAAGTAGAAAATGCTAGGATGTCGCAAAACCAACTCATGGCTCGGCTAATTCAGCATTACCAAAATGAAGGCCTCTCGCAATTATATCGAGTCCTTGCATCCGCCGATTTTCTTGGAAACCCCGCCGGACTTTTCAGTAACGTCAGCTCTGGTGTTCAAGATCTCTTTTACGAACCTTTCAACGGCGTTGTTCTACATGGCGGAAGTGAATTGGGGGTGGGAATAGCCAGAGTAAGTCACTACCCTCTAAGAGTATCTTATACCTTCTTCCTTGCTTCTGTTACTGACACAATACCATTTACGCCATTTGAAATAGGGAGCGACGAGTCTTGTGAAGAAAAGTACTTTTGGAGTTACAGACAGTGTATCCAAGATCACCGGGTCTGTCAGTAAAGGTCAGTTGATAACTTGTATTTGGTCGATCTACTCACCATCTGAGTATTGTGTTCATTTCGTCTGAAACGCATGAAGGACTTTCCGCCGCTGCGTTGGATTCGGATTGGGCTCGTGAGCGCCAGCGTCGGCAGTTCCGAAATCGGAACAAGATCAATGGCTTGGCAACTGGCACTAGCGCTTTTCTAAATTCGTTGGCCAGTGGCATTCAGGGTGTGGCCGTAAGCAACACATGAACTTGACATTTCTCCAAAGTCACAATTTCTAATTTTCTTTTCTTTCTTTCTTTCTTGTGGATCAGATGAAACCAATACAAGGTGCCGAAAATGGAGGTGCCGTTGGATTTTTCAAGGGCGTCGGGAAAGGATTGGTAGGGTAAGATGAATGAAATTTTGCATGTATCTATGTCGGCACATTACTGATGATCTTCCTACAGAGTCGTGGCGAAGCCAGCCGTCGGAACATTCGACTTTTTGAGTAATGTCTCTGGTGGCCTCAGAAACGCTACTACAGCTTTTGATCCAAGCCGAGGTGGCCGGTGCCGATTGCCACGACATATACCTTACGACGGAATCCTTTTGGTAAGCCGTGTTCTACAGAATATTCCAGTTTGATTAGCAGTTAATCGTTCTTGGACTGCATGTAAAATTTTTAGCCTTATAGCATTCGGGAGGCACAAGGGCAGGATTGGCTGAGATCAGCCGACAATGGGAAACTATATTTTTGCAAATACGTGGCCCACGTCGAGCTCCCAAATGACGAAGATTCAGCCTGTATCCTGACGACCGATCGCATCGTGATGCTTCAGAGCAACAAGCTGACCATCACTTGGCAGGTACTCTTGTCAGACCTGAAGGAGGTCAGATCTGAGCCAAGTGGTATCAGGATGATTCTGAAAGATGATCATACAAAGGCACTGATAGCACTACTCGATGAAAGCACTAGATCTTGGTTTATTCAGCATATCATCAAGTATGTGTCACCTTTGTCTCGAGTTTGTATTCTGAAGATCCATTTATACCAATCATTTTTGTTTGTTTGACAATAGACTTCTCAAAGACTATAACGATAAGAAGAAACGAGCCGCAGGTGGTAGCAGACACGGGTCCTAAAAGGACCTGGACGGAAAGCAAGAATTTAGTTATACTCCTTCCCAAATTAATTGTCGGATAGAAAATATTCAAGAAAACTTACAAATAAATGTTGTGTGGTCCGATTTACCTGGGGCGCAATATTTTACATGTATTTCATTCCATCTGTCAATCAGGCATTCAATTTTTTCCCTAATTCCATGCTCTTTTCAGGTTCCATGCTCTTTTCAGATTTGTAACATTGTTTTTTTACCAAGGATTCTTTTTTTTTCATTATTGTTGTCTATGTGATGAAAATTCCAATTTGTGAGCACGTAGGGCTTTTGGCCGTGTATTGTTTGTCATCTTCGTACATATCTCAATAAAGAAAACTATTGCCAAGTTTGGAGTTTGCAGATAACAAACAATGAGTTGAAAGACATTTGTCCAGAGTGGCAGTTCAGAAAGTCTGTGGAGCTGCATCAGCCGGATTGTTGGGTCAGGGTCTAACTTAACAAAGTCCCTCCTGTAACTTGCGTGCGGGTCCCGAAGGGCCTCCGCCTCCTTCGGAGGCCCTTCGGGACCCACGCGCAAGTTACAGGAGGGACTTTGTTGTTAAGTTAGGTTCAGGGTGGCAGGAGGCTTTTTCAAAAGAGAAACCCTTTCTAAGCATTTTTTTTTTTTTCATTTCTAATTTTCTTTAGATGGGTTTGGACATTTCTCAATGGACACCAACCATGACAAGCTTTTAACAGCCATACAAAGGTAATTCATGCCTAGCTAGAAGGCAATTCGACTGGGAAGGAAAGCACCAATATTGTTGACAGAAACAATGGATGCCAAAACAAACCATGGAAAATGTACGGTGCCTCTCGCCAGAGAGATCTAGCGCCCTGTGTCAGTACCCCGGTTACCCCGCGCCAGATCTTTTTTGGCGAGGCACTGTACTGTCAGTGGAATTGTTTTTTTTTTTTACACAAAACTTGAAGTTCTTCGACAGAAAAAGATTATACATCTTTATTTCCATATTCATTTTTTAGATCTTGTGTTGAATGGGTCAAGCTCATCCTTCCCAAAGTGCACATATTTACATATAAATGGAAGCTTGAAAATGAGTGTTCAGATCCACTTGTGGTTATGGACAGAGCTTCCATCAGTTTTGAAGTGGCAAATGAATGGCTGCAATCAGTCTCACATTCAAGTGTCAGCTTATCTATGTAGTTCTTGTGCATGCCTCAGCTTAAAAAATCAGGCAAAACAGAACACTCTTCATGATTCCCTACCCCAAAACACCTCTCCTTTTTATAAGAGGGGGCGGGGCCGTGATGTGAGGCGGCTTGCTTGAGAAAAGCCAGCGGAGCAACTGAGACACTATGTATTGTATGTAGCTAGGTTGGCCGTGACAGGGGTGGTGTGACAGTTGCCTCGGGTGTGACAGGTGTGATTGATCAGTGGACAGCCTCCTGGAGAAGCATATGTAGAATATTATTATTTTCTTAATATTTATTTTCTTAACATATTTATCAAAACTAATTAATTAGGAATGGTACAAGGTAGTGTTCTTCTCTCCCTGCCCGATGTGGCCGTGCACCAGCTCAGCAGCACCCATGTCATCGAGTCCACCCTACTCACTGCCGCCCCGCTCACCCTCCAGCTGGTCGACATCCCATCCACCACCCTCAAGTCCATCCCTACAACCTCCGAGCCGCCCTCCTACAGCAACCTCGAGAAGAGCAGCAGCATCCAGTACCACAGCCAGCCCATTGTCGACACCTGGCTCGTCCTCTCGCTCGCAGACGGCCTCATCGATATCCCGCTCTCCCAGGCCGACGCCATCTCCTTCCAGCACCCACGCTCCTATCTCGTGCCCATCCTCCCCGGGGATGCCTCGCCCGCTGAAATCGACAAAACGGCTGCCCACCAGTCCATCGTCAGAATAGATGTCCCATCTCATGTCCCTGAGGACACTCTCGACACCCTCGACAGTATCCTCGCCGGCTGGACTCACTTCACTGGCCGTCACCCTGCTAGTACCGCTCAACCTCTACTCGCCGCCAATCAGTTCCCCCTCGCCCCCATCTCACCACCTCCCTCTCACCCTTCCTCTTCGGCTGCATTCCCAAAGGAGAAACCTTCCCCCTTCCAATCTACTTGCAATGGTTTCTCTTCCCAAGTATGTTCCTCGGGTGGTGTTTCTTTGTCTTGAGCTACAGACTTTCTGATGACGGTCTAATCTTCTTCTGTCCCTTCAGTCACCCTTTCCTTCCGAGGGACGCTTGGCTTTGATGGATGAATCAACCGGCGAGATCTGCGGAGAACTGAGCTCAGATGTCAAACTCGAAGGCCCCGCAATCGCCCCCCATCTGCCTTCCTACCCACCCGGACCTTCGTACCAGTCTCCTGCAGCAGGCCACTCTGGTGCACCCCATGTACTCCTGGCGGCCCCTCAGCCGGTCATGGTTTCGCTGACCTCCTCCGGGCAGGGCGCGGGACATTCGACGGCCCAGGTGAGCGCCCTGCCGCCGGGTGGGGGATCGCAGATTCTGAACGGGGCGGAATGGGTCTCGCGGGGGATCATTGCGGGGTCGGAGGTAGTGAGCGGCTTGATCAAGAAGAGCGGCAAGTCGTACCTCGCCAGCTCCAAGCCGGCCGACACCCCCATCACCTTTTCTTCCACCACCCATGCCAATGCCGATAAGGTGCTCGGCTTCACCCGCTCGGCTTGTAAGGTCTCCGGCAAAACCGCCGCCCTCGTCGGCACAGTCTTCGGCAAGGTCGGCGACCAGATCGGTAAATCTACCGGCATCCAGCGCACACCCAACGGCGCCCCTCCCTCCGGCGCCCGCGGGTACGTCCACAAGGGTTTGGTCGCCTTCAATACGATCGTAGATTCCATCGAGACGGGTGGTAAGAAAGTGTTGTATACTGCGTAAGCCAGACCCTGATGAAAAAGAAAAAAAAATGTTGTTTTTTTTTCTTCTTAAGAAATGAAATGAATCTGACTAGTATCAATCACGAAAACAAAAACAATAGAGGGGACACCACTACAGAGGTGGTCACGCACGCCTACGGCGCGGAGGCGGGGCAGATCGCAGAGCGGGCCAACCATGCGGTGCGGAACGTGGGGCTGGTGTACATCGATGCGCGCGGAGTGACCCGGCGGGCGATCCTCAAGTCGGTAGGCAAGGCCGCGGTGAGGGGAAGGATGAACGACGGCAGGGAGGTCATCCTCGGCTCGGACGACACCGTTGACCATTGGACCCTCATCTCCAAAAACGAACCCCCGCCCAATGGCTCTGTCAAAACCCATCCCGGCCTGGACGTGAAGGATCACAAGTCTTGACCCCAATCATTTCCTCCTCCTCTCTTATTTTTTTTTTTTTTTTTTTTTTTGGTTTGATCTATACACGTCATTTGGCTATTCTTGTAATCATCGCTTGTGGAACAACTTTTAACACATATACGGATGTGCACACTGTCTTGTATGTATCTATCTCAATCTTTTCCTACTTACATACTTATCATAATATATAGATACATACATATAGTGGTGTGGCTTGTTTGTCTTCTCTTTTTTTTTTAAAACCTCTCCCTGTGTATACACGTCTTCATGGGTGGAGGCTGGTTGGCATCATGATAAGTATGGGGGTAATAATGAACAGTTCTGTGAAAAGCATAGTACAGCACTACTGAATTCCGGTGGTGATCAGTCATTGCTTGACATAAGCCGGGGAGATGTGATTCAGTGGTACCAGTTGGCGTTGGGACAAGCCATCAAGCAAGACGACTCCGAGGAACGAAAAAAGGGAACGGAGATTACTCATGATAATAATAGAGCGATACAATACATATACATACAAAATTGGATCGTTTATTCCGACGGTCGCTCGTTCAGAGATTTTATTAGGAAACCTATGACGCGCTTTTGCTCGCTGATATGCTCGGGTCCATCAGGCTCGCCAAAAGTGGGAACCTTCAACTATCAATGCCATGCGTATTACATACCCCATTTTTTTTATGTATATATGTATTTGTGGCGGCAGCAAAGAGGGCAAGAAAAGGTGAGAGAAAGCCAGGACGAAGGGGCGCCAATTAGGTATATGCGTTCCATGAAACGGTGAACGATGCATGCGCAAATATGAGACCAAGATCAGTCTTCTTCCTTTTACATGTAGTATACTGCAATTGATCTCTGATGGACACGTTACGTTTTGGAGCGTCAGTTTCTGCTGCTGTCTCAGCTGGTCCCATCGGGAAAGAATGGACTGGTCGCACGCTCTCAGTTTGGCTTCGTGCTCTGCCTTCATTTTCTGACTCATCAAAGGGGAGGAAGAGAAAAAAGGAAGATGTGGTGGTGAGCCTTTCTTATTATGCTTTGAAATTGTGGAGGGACAGGAGGATATCTCACCTCCACTTTCGCCTCGTTCGTGTTCCTTGCAAATGGACGGGCCATGGCAAAACCAAAAGAGAGAGAAAGGGAAAAAGCGATGCCAAGTTAAACGTTTATTTTTTTTTTGGGGGGGGGGGGGGTGAGGAGGTTGGGGCGGCATGCAAGGGAATGAGAAGACAGGCACATCTCGGCCACGTATGTAAATACCTACTTAGTGGAAGGGTCGGATGCGATTTTTTTGAGTGCGCGGTCGATTTCCGCCTTGATTTGATTCCGCTGGTCGATTGCCCGTAGCTCGAACTGGTCCTGACTATCCTTCATCTAGACATATTCAAAAGAGGTATTTATGTTGATCGACCGCCGTCGGCATAAAGACGGATATTAGAAACAGCCCAGCCCCTTCTCCAGAAGCTTGAGAGGAGATGCGGGTGGGAGTTGAACCTGCTGGATTTTATCCAAGAATCGCGGGTTTGCAACCAATTTTTCGAGCATAGAGAGGGCGGGAGTGAGGGAAGACTGTGGCAGTTTGCTTGACGATGAAGAGGAGACGTCATTCTGGGGATGGTCTGGCGGCTCATCGTTGGCGTCCACCGCGACGCTGAGGCTTCCACTGCCGGGGAATGGTGGCGGCACGCTCGACGGAGTGTTTTCGAGTCGTTGCCGTTTGTGGGGCCGGGCTCCGACGGGCTGCGTCTGCAAGGGGAGTGGGATGAGTGTGTCGAGCAGAGCGAACAGCTCATGGTCGGCCTGGCTGGCTGTGGCTGTAGTGGGCTTTGCTGACTGGCTCATCCTCGGAATCGGCGTGGTTCGTGTTGGCATTATTAAGTCGTTTGGCCAACACTTCCGTCGGGTCACCCCGGCCCCATGATCCGACTCCGCTGCTTCGGGACAAGACCCGATCCGGGGACCGGGATGGATAAGATGGGCTTGGAACAGCAAAATAAATATTTGCATACACTTACAGTCATATGCATGTTCAAAGCTATCTCTCTATCCCGAGATCTCGGCGACGATTTTCTATCCACTGCATAGACCATTAATTTCTTCCACCCTGTCTATTTTTCCTTATACATAAGACTGAAAGGAAAAAAAGAAGTATCACAAAAGATTGTCCTGTTAACTTACAGGTTGATTCTCATAAACTTCAAACTTTCATCTGTTCTTGCCATTCATAACTTGCATCCTTTTTTCTATCTTTCTTCAAGAATCATCCAGTTCTTCATCATTCTTTTGTCTCCTGAGTCCTAATATATGGAATGACCAAAAAAACTCAAAATCAACCACATCAAATCCACCACCTTTTCATTCATCCAAACCCATTCTCCGAAAAAAAAAAAAAAAAAAAGTATTTTCACTTCATCAGTTTCACTATAGTCATCGCTTTCCTTTATCATCAAAAGTCCTTTCCACTCTCCCACCCCATTCCAAAACCCCTTCCTCTCTTCCTCCCCCCACACATCTGAAAATTGAGTCCTCACGTTCCCACCCACGTGAAAAATTCTTACCCTATCAGGGAAGACCCATCAGGAACAGACCGATAGCACCAGTTATCAATCACTGTCCTAACAGTCAAGAACTCCCAGGGAGTCGAGTCATGAATGATATTGAGTTGGGTGACTCCTCTCGTCATTCTAGTCCCACTCCCCGCCTACCTAGTCCTATTGATTTTGAAAAGAATCCCCCCCTTGATCAATCACGTCATAACCCTGATAACGGCATCACAAAATTTATTGCCGAACTCTTATCCAATCCCCGACCAGACGGCAGCGTAGTCATCGCTGCAGACAAGGTTAAAAACCTTTTGTCGTTATTAGGGATTGGTAAATTAACCAAGTCTATCGACAACATAAACTCACGCCTCGACTCAATTGAAAAGGCCATTAAAGCAGTATCTGTTCCTGCTATAGCTCCTGTTTCCGCTCCCATTCTTCCTCATGCCCCACCAAATGGGTGGGCTAATGTTGTAAAAAAAACAGCCAACAATGTATCCATGCGTGTTGTACCTCGTTTGCCCCCTGTGAACAGAGTAATAAATGAATTCAAACCCTCTTTTTTTGTTATCCGTAAGACTCTTCCCGAGTCCCGTCCCTTCTTCCAGATGAACCCCGACCAGATCACTAAGAAAGTGAATCAGGTCCTTCGTGAGATTGATGCCAAAACCCTTGACAAATCACCCATTATAATCAAAGGATCGGCCATGCTCCCGTCGGGAGACTTGAAATTTTTCACACCAACTCGTTTTGCCGCAAAGTGGCTACTTGAGAACAAACATAAGTGGACTCATTTATGCGACCCTGTCCTTATTACCCCCCCATCAACATTCCCAGTAATACTACACTCCGTCCCAACCTCCTTTGTGCCAACAAATCAAGTAACAATCCAAGATCTGTGCAATGAAAACAATATTGAGATAACAGACATTCATAGCATCCGATGGCTTGGAAGCCCAGTAATCAACAAACAGACGCATGGATCCATTGTGATTCACTTATTAAATAAAGAACTCTCAAAGAAAATTGAAAAGGGAAGCCTTTTTTATTTCGGATTATGCTTCACCGGAGCCCACTACAAAAGATCACCTATCCAATGCTTCAAATGCCTTGAAGTGGGTCATACCGCACAATTATGCAAGAACTCTCCTCTCTGCAAATTTTGTGGAGCCAAACATAACTCCCGTGATTGTGAACAGGACTTCGAAACAGAGAGATGCGTTCGATGCATCCAGAATGAAGTCAAAATAAATCCTGAATTTGACATTAGTCAAAACAACATCCGATTCAACCACTCACCCATGAGCATTAAATGTCCCCTTAAAACTAAGAACTTCAATCACAACATACCAAATCAATGAGTTATTACACCCAAACCCATCCACAAATAGTCAACCCAAACTCTCACCCTCCCCTTTTGTCTCCACCCCTTTCCTCATCTTCATCATCAAACCCCGACATCATAAACCATGATCTTTTTGAAATTGTTCACCTTAACTGCCACAATTCGTATGATGTCACTTTAAGCATCCTCAACTCAGAAGTAAACGCATCCATCCTCTGTCTCCAAGAACCGTGGATAAGCCCCAACACCATGACCCTACCATTCCATCAGAATTGGTCCTCTTTTTTAGACCACAATCACTCCCCAACATCTTATCACAATAGACACCGTGTGTGTATATTGATCAACAAAAAATACTCCTCCAATTGCATTCATCCTTTGCCTAACGGATCACGCATCCTATCGGCCATTGACATTGATCTTGACTTAGAAAAAATCAAAAAAATAAGAATTATCAATCTTTATAATCCCCCAAAAGAATTTGAAGGGCTGCCGGAACTTGAAGCTTGGCTTAACTCTTTTAATGACCGCAGAACCCCTACCTTCTTGTGTATGGACTCTAACTTACACCACAAATTATGGAACCCTCCAAGATACCCGCACTCACATCAGCAATCCAAACACCTAATAAAATCCTGCGGTCAGAAAGGATTCTAAATTGTGTCGGATAAGGGCATCCCTACCTTTGTCAATTCCAGAAGCAGTCAAACCACCATCGATCTCATTTGGGCAAATACCTCCGCCCTCAAATTCATCAACTCCTGTTTAACAACCTCTTCAAATCATGGCTCGGATCACCAGGCCATAATTCTCAAATTGAACTTTGAGTCTAATGTACAAACCAATGAAAGACTAACGTGCAATTTAAAAAAGATTGATGTTGAAAAATTTTAATCTGACCTCCGTCATGACATTCAAAAGATTCCACCCACTGACCTCTCTACCCCTGACGACATTGATCTTCTTGTTAAAAAAGTAACCATAGCTATTCAGAACTCCGTCGACAAACAAAAACGACTAATCAACCACAACACAGGCAAAATCAAACCATGGTGGGACGGTGCCATCCTCGACCCAATTGTCAATAAAAGAAATCGAGCACAAAAGTGGATGCTCCTAGCAAAATCACCAGCCGCTTTCAAATGCTATCAACACTGGCAATCTCATTTCAAAGAGACAATAATCGAACTCAAGAAAGGCCACTGGAGAAAATTTCTCGCCAGCTGCAATGACGTCGACCTTTTCAAAGCCTACAAGTACACCAAACCCACCAATAATAACAACATTGCCCCACTACTGAATGAAGAAAATCAACTCACTTCAAATAAAGAAGAACAAGCCCGACTCCTTTTTAAAGGAACATCCGACGTACCAGTTGACATGAACTCTACTGACATTTCCCCCTTTCCGCTGAATTCCCCCTTCTTCTTCCCCCCAATAACTCACACTGAACTTCGTTTAGCAATCAACAAACTCCCTAATAAAAAAGCTAAAGGACATGATGACGTCCCCAATGAGACCATCAAATGGGGACAAAAAGTCCTTGCCGATATTCTTCTTAGAATCTTTAACGCCTGTCTAAACAAAGGGTATTTTCCCACTTTCTGGAAGCACGCCATCACCGCTATAATCAGAAAAACCAACAAAGACACCTATTCCTCACCTAATTCTTACCGTCCGATAGCTTTACTCTCCTGCTTAGGAAAAGTTTTTGAAGGCATTATCACCAAACGCATCACTTTTTTTGCTGAAAACAACCACATCATTGCAGAAGGTCACTTTGGTGGCCGAGCTGGAAGAAGCACTGACAACGCAAATTTGTTCCTCACGTTGTGGATAAGAAAAAAGTGGAGAGACAAAAAAATAGTCTCAGCTCTTTTCCTAGACGTTAAATCTGCCTTTCCGTCTGTCGTAAAAGAAAGATTAGTAGATACCATGATCAAAAGAAACTTCCCACAGTACTTATCAGCAATAATTCTTAACATCCTTTCAAACCGCACCACCTCTCTTAAGATGGAAGACTATATTTCCCCCTCGTTTGACCTAAATTGTGGCTTATCACAAGGATCCCCACTCTCCCCGATCTTATACATAATATACAACTCATCACTTCTCCACCCTAACCCTCTCAATCTGAATCAAGACCTTGTATCGCTTGGCTTCATCAATGATGTCGTACATCTCGTAGCAGACAAAAATCTTGAAAAAGCCATCTGCAATCTAGAAAACGAAGGCCAGCGATCTTTAGCATGGGGCAGTACCCATAATGCTATCTTTGATCGTAAGAAAGCCAACTTCATGATCTTCTTGCATCGAAAACTTGAAGTAAGACCATTTACATTTGGCAACATCTCTCTTCCTCTTTCTCCCTTAGTCAAATATCTTGGTCTTATCCTTGACCCCAAACTCTTGTTCAGAACCCATCTTGATAAAGTCAAGAAATGCGGTGAACAAACCAGAAATCAATTGGTCAGAATATCCCGATGTTCTTACGGAATTGGCCTTAAACAATCCAAAAATCTTATTTCCAGTGTCTTGGTTTCTCGCATTTTATTTGGAAGTTTTATTTGGGCAACAGCCCGAAATGAATCCTCTGTCCTTAAAATCATTAGTAAAATATATAATTCGGCTGTTCGTGTCATCCTTGGAATGTTCCACACCACTCCCGTAACAGTATTGTTAAGAGAGTCACCGCTGACACACTTCTTTGACACTTTAAAAAGAAAAAATCATTTATTCTTAATAATAAAAAACTAACAGGTCCAGACTCCCACCCTATCAAACGACTAATCCAACACGACATTCAACACCCAGAAACAAAACACCCATCCCCTACACACAGCATGCTCGATCTCCATATCATCCCAGATTACGATCTCCACAAATTTGAAACCATTCAACACCACATGGTTAATCCATGGGACAACTTCAACATCAATATCCACAACTTCAACATCAAAAAAGAAGATGCCAAAACTGTTGTCAAAGATCAACTTGAACGCATCGACTCCAGAAACGAACATATCATCTTTACCGATGGATCAAATATCCCCAATCAAGGAACAGCCTCGGCCGTAATCATCAACAGATCAAACCAAAAAGCCTGCCGCATCAATGACGAAGACAAAGCATCATCATTTGAAGCGGAAGTCCTGGCCATCAAATTGGGCTTGGACATCATCATCAACAGATTCTACGACACCAATGACAACTTCCGAAACACAAGCAAAAAGCTCAACTTTTTCATCGACAATCAAGCGACTATTCTATCCATTTCTCACCCACCCACACCTACATCAAACCAGATCATATTCCATGAAATTTACCTCAAAATGAAAATACTAATCAAAATTCTTGACTTCGAAATCACCTTGTTTTGGTGTCCGGCACATGTTAACATTCAGGAAAATGAAGCTGTCAATCAATTAGCAAAAGAAGCAACTCTAGGCAACACTTTCCGACTCCGTAACCCCAACAGAACACTATCGAACATTCAACAAGTTGTCCGGAAAAAATTTAAATTCAACAAATTGAAGAAACCAATCAGTTGCAACAATATCCGTCTCACCACCCTTCCATTCAAAATATTCAAAGAATTAAACAACTGTGAACGTTCTGAAAGCTCAATCATTTATCAATTGAGATCGGGACACTCACCTTTGAACAACTATCTACACAAAATCAAAAAGCTTGACTCTCCGAATTGCAAAGAATGTAACACCATCGAAAACGTCCAACATTTTCTCATCAAGTGTCCCAGATTCAAAGAACAACGAAAAGCATTTTGGCAAGAACTAATCCAACAAAAAATCAAAATTAACGTCAACTCTCTTTGCGATCTACTCGACACACCAAAAGCACTCCCTTTCCTTTCAAAATTCATTCTATCTACTGGTCGTTTTGATAACCTCAAAATTTATCAAGAAACTAATCAAGAAGAAAAAAAATAATAATAATAATAATAAAAATAAAAAAGACGAAGAACAATAACTAATAATTTCTTTTATTTTCTCACTTCCTTTGGTTAAAAGTTATCATTTTCTTTGGTCAAAAGTTATCACTTTCTTTGTTTAAAAGTCATCAATTTCTTTGGTTAAAATTTATCAAGTTATCAAAAAAAAAAAAAAAAAAGAGACGAGAAACATTCTACATTAACATATTCACAGAATCACGGAGGGCAGAGGGAACCGGATACAAGGCGTTGAAGGATTCGCTCGAAACTCTCCCTAACAAATCACTCAGGGTATGCAGTGGGGGCTGCATAGCAAACTGTCTGGCAAACAGAATGCGTTGTTTTGAGCGGATTCAACATCACCTATTTCTGGTATCACTATAAGAGTCGGATTTCTTTTTTTTCATTTTCAATTTGCATTCTTTTCATTTCTTTTTTGTCATCATCCACACCATCAAGAAGCACCAATCGAGTTTATCAATACTTAAATGTGTAATAGTATTAAATAATCACCTGTGGGAGACCCTACATAGTATACTATATACATAATAAATATCAAGTTTTATAGTCGCCTATACCACAGACTACCCCCCCTACAAATCTACTCTTTGAAATCTTCCCCCCCCCGGCCCATCCTCTCTCATATTTCCCCCCCTAACACACTTGCCCTGGCCAAACCCTACGACGCCCGCGCAGCCTCCCCGGAGCACACTGCTGCGCGTCAACCGCACCCACTTCCGAGCACCCAGGCCGCGCCCACCTCAGAGCACCGGTGCCTCCAAGCCGCAGCCGACCTCCTCCCTCTACCCCCCGAAACACACTACCTCCAACCCACCAGTGCTACTTTGTCATACAGAAACAATCGGCCTTCAACCCTCCGGTACTCCGACCCAACCGCTGTTATTCATCACGCTGGTACCACTCATCACACTAACACCTGCCTGGAATGTTTTTTTGTCATTTTCTCTGTTGTTCCGTTCACATTATTTGTTGATTGCTTCTTTTTCGTTCATTTTCTCCATCCAATTGAGTGTTTTCATCCATCAATCAAGTATATATTTTTTATCAAGCAAGAGAAGACATCATTGGAAACTTGGGATTGGCCTCATAGAGGTGACGGTGACCACAGAGAGAAACACAGTGGTGGAGAAGACAATAAATACAGCAGTGGTGGAGAAGAAGAAAAAAATCAGAAAAAAAAAACAAATCACATGCACCTCCATCATCATTCAATGACCTCATCTGAACCACCTTCTTGGTCAGATTTATCACCCTCATTGCTTTTACTGTCGTCAGAGGACTCATCCTCTTCGTTCCAGTCCAAGTCCTCCGAAGACTCGGTCGGGGTGTCATCTTCCTCGCTCGACGAATCAGTCGCTTGGTTGCGCTTGCCTCGAGGCTTTTTGACTTGACAAACAATCTCATTCCGAGAGCCCTGTGCTTTCTTGGCGGAAGCCAAAGTTGATCTTTTGGTGGCTGAGCTCGATTTCTTGGCACGAGTTGAAGTTGATTTTTTGGTGGCAGTGTTAGCTTTCTTGGAACGAGTTTCAGTCGATTTTTTGGTGGCAGCTTTTTTAGACTTTGTAGCCGTTTTGTTCTGAAGAGTTTGAACAATTGGTCCGACTGGAGTAACATTGATTTCGTCACCATCTTCGCTGATATGCTCGCCAACACTTTCATTGTTGCTTTCTTCACCCTCGACACGTGTTTTCAGAACCACGCAGCCCTCAGCTAAAGCCGTCAAAAGGCGGTGAGTATGTCCAATACGAACTCTTGAAAGCTCCTTGCAAAACTCGTGGGCCTTGATATTGTGTTCGTTTGGTTTGACCTGGAGGCTGACATTTAACTTCTTCAATGTTTCTTTGGTATTCTTACCAGGCCATCCCTTGATCCAAGTGCCATTTGTTGCTTCAACTGGTTGGCACAAAAGAGCATCAGTCAACTATGTGACGTTTTCAGTAAAATGGAGCCAATGATGCTATGAAAAGACTTACAGAGGGCATGCCGAAGTTGCTTCCTAATCTCATCCACGTTCTCTGACAAACCACCTAATTGTCATCATGCGCGTTAATCAGTAATTAAATCTTATGGGAAACCTCTGAAAAAAGAAGAATTGAACTCACCCTTAGTATACGGGCACTTCTTGAGATCGTTCTCAGTGACATTTCGCTTTCTTTTTGTGACTGGAAGGGGTGCCTCCCTTCCTAAAACCTTTGAAATCGCCCGCTGCCCTCTGACAAAATCCAAGAAACCACCTGCTGGGTTCGGATCCACGGCGAACATGTCCAAGAAAGCCTCGCCCATCCTACTCCCCCCCGCATGGACCGCCCGACCATTCTTGTGAGGATAGCATACCACCAGGTAGCCCTCAACACCGTAGGAATTTGCAAAATTTGACATCTGCATACCAAATGCCGTCAGCCAATGGTTAGCTACTTCAGATTAGATTTGGAGGAAGCTCACGTCTACAATGACCTTCCGAGCCCAGGCGGATGCATCAAATTGGTTCGGTTTGATCCACTTACGAGGCTTTTTCTGGTTTGATACGTTACGCTCCACACTATTTGTGTTTGGTTCTTCGGTATTCAAATTGTGCTCGGTAGTATTTGTGTTATTCTCCACTGTATTCGCCTCGCTCACCCTGCCAGCAATGTCATCCTCGGCCACACCAATTTCTTCGGCCAGCTCCTTGGCAACATCATCCTGCAAATCGTGATTGTTGTCCTGGTTGGTTTCTTCAATTGGTGGAAATGGTTTTGGAAGCGTCTTGAGGAAGTTGGGGTCTTTGAACTTGATTTGCGTAGTCTTATCAAGCTTCCTCCACAAAGCCCCGCAGAGTGACCATCGACGCTGGATTTTAATACTTTCTACTCAAAAAAAAAACATAACACAAAAGTTATTTTCTCAAAGAACTAATGAATGGATGAAATGTGTGTTACTTACTGTTGTTTTTTATTGCGGACGCCTCGGGATCATACTGGCAAAAGTTGTTGTACATGGTTGATCCTTGTGATCGATTTTTGATTGCCAAGTAATTCATCACAGCCTCGTCATGAAGGAGGTTCTTCAAAGTTATAACATAGACCTGCCTTTGAAACTCGTTGTAAACTTCATCAAGTTCGAGTTTGTCGTGAGCATCCAGCCGAACATAATGTGCGTGCGTTGCAACTCGTTGTCGCAGCTCGTCTAAGTCCAATCCTCGTATCTCCTCCATCAGCAATGGAGAAAGTCGCTTTCTTGTTGATTTGGGCCCTTCCTCACTACGTTCCTTATTGGTGCGATTGAGCCGGGGATGCTGTTCGACACGCGTTGTACTAGAAGCCCCTGTTTCAGGATGACCAAATTCAACTGGAGCGCCGGGAATTGGATTGGAACCAACACCTGCGTTGTCGTCAAGAGCAGCAGGATCGTAAGACGCTGAAGTATCTTCCCGGTCATCTGGGTGTTGGTTGAAGTCTTCAATGGGTAGGGGTTCGTTGTCCTGTCGGTCTTGGTGCAGATGGTTGGCAAGGGCTATTTCATCAATGGGGAGAGGAAGAGGACCGTCGGGGAGGCCTTCCAATGATGCAAAGTCAAGATCAGTGATTTCCAGACAAGGGACGCGAATGGGAGAGACAGCAGGTGCCAAGTGGGCACTAGGTGCGGCAATCGGGGGGTTCTCGTTGCGCTTTGAGCGCCTACGCGTTGTTGCAGTGCTGCCAGTATCACCATTTTTCTTGGAACGTCCTAAAAAGACATAAACAGTGTGAGTTGGTGGTTGCAGTTTAGTTCTTGAAGTAGAAAAGGTCTATGCTTACTTGGTTTTGATTTTTTGGGCCCTTCGAGGGCTTGCCTAAGCTCATCGTCAACATTTGGTAGCTGCGAAAGTTGAAGGGGAGGGGCAGTTGGCTGTTTTGTATTTGAAGGTGGTGGAGCATACGGATGGTGAGTCGGATGACGCCGAGCCTGAGAATCGGCAAGCAGGTGGAATGCGCGATGGGTACCCCTAGCGGTGTATGAATGACAATTCTGAGACTGCGGCGTTTGTGAGTGGCTGATTCTTGGTTCAATGGTGGGGATGGATTGAGATGATGGTTGACTGATTCGATGGTCATGATGAAGCAACACTTGGGATTCGGGATGTGCGTGTTGATAGGTCCCTCTCGTGGCGGGTTGAGCTTGGATTGGCTGTCTACTGTAAGAACCGGTCTGAGCAGGGGAGGGCTCCACATTATCCATCAATTGTTGGTTCCAGGAGGCAGAATAATGATGCTGTTGACCACTTGAAGATCTTCCTGGCGTCATATGATCGACTGGGTGCATTTCAGAGGAATAGTTAAGGGTCATAGGGCGACAATCCCACTGCGAGCTTGATCCTGGAGGTGCAACACCTGCAATATATGAGGAGCTGTGGGATTGATGTGGATCGGCGTTGCCACTACGGTTGATATCTTCAGTTGGACGGTAAGCACTTTGGTTGATATCTTCAGTTGAATGGTAATCATAGCTGGGCGGGCGGCGATGAAAGAAGGTTGAATTGAACATTGGATATGGGGGAAACCTGAAGCAGAGGGGCGATAGGTAGGAGGGCCGAGGGCTCGTGGTGGGATACGACAAAAGAGAGTTGAGGGACCAGTAGCTGATAGGCGATAGAATGGTGAAGAGCAGGGTGGAAAGGAAGCTGGGCGTCTATGAGGACCAAAGGATACGTTTGCGCAGCCCTTTTAACTCTGTGCGCAGCTTCCCTTTTGCGCAGCAGACCACCCCATCGAGTAGCAAAACATGGATGCCTGAATAACTTTTTTGTTAGAGCCACTAGCAAGCTCAAAATTTCAGGGTAATTTCTTCATCCACTTATTTGAAAACTGGGAAATTTACTGCTTTTGTGTGCTGAAGGGTGATGAGTTGTGGAGTCTGCCGGAATATCACTGTAGCAGCTGGGAGTGCTGTAGCAAAACTGGATGCCTGAATAACTTTTTTGTTAGAGCCACTAGCAAGCTCAAAATTTCAGGGTAATTTCTTCATCCACTTATTTGAAAACTGGGAAATTTACTGCTTTTGTGTGCTGAAGGGTGATGAGTTGTGGAGTCTGCCGGAATATCACTGTAGCAGCTGGGAGTGCTGTAGCAAAACTGGATGCCTGAATAACTTTTTTGTTAGAGCCACTAGCAAGCTCAAAATTTCAGGGTAATTTCTTCATCCACTTATTTGAAAACTGGGAAATTTACTGCTTTTGTGTGCTGAAGGGTGATGAGTTGTGGAGTCTGCCGGAATATCACTGTAGCAGCTGGGAGTGCTGTAGCAAAACTGGATGCCTGAATAACTTTTTTGTTAGAGCCACTAGCAAGCTCAAAATTTCAGGGTAATTTCTTCATCCACTTATTTGAAAACTGGGAAATTTACTGCTTTTGTGTGCTGAAGGGTGATGAGTTGTGGAGTCTGCCGGAATATCACTGTAGCAGCTGGGAGTGCTGTAGCAAAACTGGATGCCTGAATAACTTTTTTGTTAGAGCCACTAGCAAGCTCAAAATTTCAGGGTAATTTCTTCATCCACTTATTTGAAAACTGGGAAATTTACTGCTTTTGTGTGCTGAAGGGTGATGAGTTGTGGAGTCTGCCGGAATATCACTGTAGCAGCTGGGAGTGCTGTAGCAAAACTGGATGCCTGAATAACTTTTTTGTTAGAGCCACTAGCAAGCTCAAAATTTCAGGGTAATTTCTTCATCCACTTATTTGAAAACTGGGAAATTTGTTGCTTGTTTGTGTTGAAGTGTGATGAGTTGTGAAGTCTGCCGCAATAGAACTTTAGCAGCTGAGAGTAGCAATACATGCACCCATGTGCAACTCTGGCACCTCTGGCCACAATTTCATGAAACCAATGTTTGAAACTAGGTTTTTGATGATAAAAAAAATGATTTTCATCTTTTATTTCATGTGATTGTGACCAGAGGTGCCAGAGTTGCACATGGGTGCATAAGCAAACACATATTAGCACATCTTCCCATACATGCACCCATGTGCAACTCTGGTACCTCTGGCCACAATTTCATGAAACCAATGTTTGAAACTATGTTTTTGATGATACAAAAAATGATTTTCATCTTTTATTTCATGTGATTGTGACCAGAGGTGCCAGAGTTGCACATGGGTGCATAAGCAAACACATATTAGCACATCTTCCCATACATGCACCCATGTGCAACTCTGGTACCTCTGGTCACAATCACATGAAACCAATGTTTGAAACTATGTTTTTGATGATACAAAAAATGATTTTCATCTTTTATTTCATGTGATTGTGACCAGAGGTGCCAGAGTTGCACATGGGTGCATAAGTCAACACATATTAGCACATCTTCCCATACATGCACCCATGTGCAACTCTGGTACCTCTGGCCACAATTTCATGAAACCAATGTTTGAAACTATGTTTTTGATGATACAAAAAATGATTTTCATCTTTTATTTCATGTGATTGTGACCAGAGGTGCCAGAGTTGCACATGGGTGCATAAGCAAACACATATTAGCACATCTTCCCATACATGCACCCATGTGCAACTCTGGTACCTCTGGCCACAATTTCATGAAACCAATGTTTGAAACTATGTTTTTGATGATACAAAAAATGATTTTCATCTTTTATTTCATGTGATTGTGACCAGAGGTGCCAGAGTTGCACATGGGTGCATGTATGGGAAGATGTGCTAATATGTGTTTGCTTATGCACCCATGTGCAACTCTGGCACCTCTGGTCACAATCACATGAAATAAAAGATGAAAATCATTTTTTGTATCATCAAAAACATAGTTTCAAACATTGGTTTCATGAAATTGTGGCCAGAGGTACCAGAGTTGCACATGGGTGCATGTATGGGAAGATGTGCTAATATGTGTTTGCTTATGCACCCATGTGCAACTCTGGCACCTCTGGTCACAATCACATGAAATAAAAGATGAAAATCATTTTTTGTATCATCAAAAACATAGTTTCAAACATTGGTTTCATGTGATTGTGACCAGAGGTACCAGAGTTGCACATGGGTGCATGTATGGGAAGATGTGCTAATATGTGTTTGCTTATGCACCCATGTGCAACTCTGGCACCTCTGGTCACAATCACATGAAAT